>PVIH01015678.1:0-48570 GCA_004025045.1 Sigmodon hispidus
TGGGAGGGGGAAGAGACCTTGAATAAGGATATACAGGGATGGAAAAAAAAATTCAGAGGGAAAGATGAACACAAAAAAAATGTATGTGTAGCAATCTTATTTGTATTTCCACCCTTGATAAGCCATGCTTATCATTCTTATCCTCTGTATAGTTATTGTTAACTCTTCCACATTTTAAATTCTTTTTACTGTGTTTTTTACATGAACTCTCAGAAATGCAGAAGATAAGTTACTTGGCTACTATTAAGATAGGCTACATGGCTGTTATTCTTTCAGTCTTATGAATAAAGAAGTGGAGCTAGAGAAAAGTTCAATTTTTATTCCCAATTAGGGAATGATTATTGAAAACTGGGTCTATATCCCTGATCTCACAGCATCATATTTACTGTTCTCTCTCCCTGCATCCCACTTCCCTGCCATTTCAGCACATGTAGAGTCCCTAAACCTGAACAAAGTTGACATAAATGGACTGGAGGGGTAGGTGACCGGGGCATCAAAAAGAAGATGGAAATGGAGAGAATCTCTGTACTATGTATACACTGGGAACTGAATTTTACATCCACAGGGTCAGCCACTCAAGAGGAACTCTGGAAGAAATAGTAACCCTCACAAGTATAGGCAGAATGAATCTCTGTTATGAAAACCAGACTAACAGAAGAAAAATGGAGGTTTGCTGGCATATATTTCATATACATGTGGAAGATATATTGAATAAGTTGTTTCCAATAAGGTACTTTTGCATTCCAGCTTATATAGCATCTTCAACAACATATAGCACATTTTCAGGGGAATAGTAAGACAGAATAGAGACTTTGGGTCTGTTGGCAACTCCAGAGAAGAATAGTGAGTGGAAGATAAAAACTAAATTAACTAAAGCTAGCTAACCAAGATGCCTCTCTTAGCTTCTCCTGGCCAGTGAGGGTCTAAAGTTGTACCCTCTAACCAGCCTTTGTTGTCCATGGAATAGAGCTAGGGCAGCTTTGTCTTTTTAAGCACATCTATATTCTGCTTATAGCAGATCAGCACACTGAGTGTACATCAGCTTCTCCTTAACTGTTTTCTCGAAACAATCTTTCATGTTTGAGGGAGGCACATGCCAGGCCGCTGCTGCATTTCCCCCAAACAAAATGCAGCTGTTAATCTCTCTGGGTGGATCCCAGTGAACACAAGTTTGAGCCAAATCTGAACTGTTCATGTCAGCCAAACAGAGGCTTGACAAACTCCACTACCAACAACCCCCATCTCTGTCCTTTCATATACACCACTGTTCTCTACTCTCAAAAAAATATTCAGTGAATACTTTAAAATACGCATTTAAAATAAATCAATCAGCCCCAGACAGCTCAGGATCTATATTCATGGCAGCCAGGACACTGAATGAGTCCATTTTATAGGGACTCCAATGATCACAAAATTCTCTTCAATTCCTCTATAAAAACAAGATATATCACAAGATGGCTCATTGTTATAATATAAAGGATATGATTAGGATGAGTATGATGACATGTGCAATTGGGAGGCAGGGGCAAGCGGGCCTCTAAAAGTGTGAGGCCAGCCTGGTCTGTAGAGTTCTAGGCCAGACAGACTACACAGTGATACCGTGTATAAAATAATAGTAACAGCAATAATAAGAACAATAGCTATAAACATTAACAAGGCACAATGAATTCCTAGGATATTTTTGCAAACTCTAACAAGAAAGGCTTTCTAAACACATTGCCTTGTCCCCCTCCTTGTGGCTTTTCATTTGTAGATGTCAGAGCTACAGTGGAATGCACACCTGGACAACTGATGAGGAATTGTTTTGGTGTGTCTGGGATGGCATTTTCTGAGGTGATTGAAGGAGCATCCACTCTCAGTATGGAGGCTGGAAGGATCATCCAATCAGCTGTGGGCTGGACAGAACAAACAGAGCAAAGGGGAACTGGTCACTTTATTTTGTAGCTGGGGTATATTCATTCTCTCCTGTCCTCTGACATCGGAACTCTGGATCTTCTGGTCCACCACCCCTAAGGCTCTAGGATTTAAACTGAATGATGCTATCAACAACCCAGGGTCCCCAGGTTTAAAATACTGACATGAAACTTCTCAACCTTTCATACTGACATAAGGCATTTCCTTTAAACAATCCCCACTTACATCTATCCTAACTGGTCAGTGTGTCTCTACTTACTTCACTGAAGAATTCTAACAAATCTACTTCCTTTCCTCAGATTTTACTGATAGAACATCTGAATTTTATAGTGCTGATGGACCATAAGCTTAACTCTATGCCAAGACCAGTGGATGCTCTGCAGACACTGTTGGCGTCATGGTTAAATTTCTTTAGACCAGTATCTCCTGGACATATACAGGAACTTTAGTATGAGAAAACAATTTCTATTATAAAAGGAAGCTTTTTCCATAAGCTCTTTTACAACATCCAAAAAATACAATTTAACTTTGAGCTTCTTGGAACAATCCATTACAAAGACGCATACCTGATTAAATAGCCACGCTATGGGGATACCATCTTTATTTGAGTGGTTACATGCTAAGGAAACATTTCAATTAATTTATCTCTGTCTCTGTTTTGCTTACTCCCTTGTTGGAGTCAGACAACAAGTTGTCGAGTTATCTTTGAAAAATTAACTCTGAGCCCCTTAAACAGACACTTGAGGCATTGAGGACCATGTTCTGCTGCTTTGGACAGCATCCTGCTTCCTAGTCTCTTCATTAGAATCAGGGAAGATGGAGGGCATGATGTCCACTCCCACAGGTATCTTTAGCCCTTAATCCTGTGTGTAATCCCAGTTGAAGGCTGTGAATAGTGTCACACTATTTAGAGCTGGGAGAAGCCACTTCCTCCTGGTTCCTTCATACTCCAGCTCTCCAGGAAGCTCTACCAAGCCCCTGGGGTATTCCATTTCAAAAGCACACAGGCCCACAGCTCAGAACCTAGATTGTTCCAAAAGCTACAGTCTCTTTCCTCTATTCAAAAGATCTGTTTTAATGTTCTTTGTTACTGACTTCAATAGCGGTGTAACAACAGTAGAGAAGTTTTGAAAAGAAGAAAACATCTATAACCCCCCAAACAGTAACATGCTGGTATTTATGTACCTCTCCAGAGATTTGTCTCTGCACTTTTAGAAATTTGCAGATCTGGGAATGTGCATCACTCTGTATTTTGCTTGTTATTTTCATCCCTGCAGTCTTGCCAAGCCCTGCCCCTTCCTGAAAACCAAGGCCCCTGAAAGGAGAAGAGCAGGGTGATTGGCAATAGAGTCTCAGATATGACAGTTGGAGACCCCTGCAAGAAGTCAAATTGATGTTCTAAACCCAGCAACTCGTCAATGTGGGCTTCCTTGGATAAAGGGTCATTTTCAGAAAGGTATGAAAAGATGTCATCCTAAATGATCAGGGCAGACCCTAAATCTAATGTCATGTGCCTTTATAAGAAAGAAAAGAGAGGACTGGTGAGCTGTCTCACCAAGTAGAGGCACCCTCCTGTGAAAACAAACAGACAAAAACTCTCCCCGAATTGTCCTATGACCTCCATACTCCAGCTGTGATATGAACATGGCCACACACAAAATTAAATACTGTGACTGGAGAAAGAGAAGCAAAAGAAAGACAGCACAGGGAAGTGTGAGGAGAGGCCAGAGCAGAAATTAGAGCAAAGAAGCGACTAGGAACTCCTTGAACCCTGGGAACCAGAGAGGAGAAGCATTCACCCCCAAGTCTCCAGAAAGCTGTGCTCCTGCCCATGCCTTTGTTTCAGCCTCCTACTCCAGAAGAAAAAAGAATGTACTTCTGCAGTCCTGAGCCACCGAATTTGTGGTCATTTGTTATGGTGGCCATACCATGCTAATTCAGAGGTCAACAGTTTCTCATGGTTTCAAGGACAGGATCTCATGGAAGCTTTGGGAATCTACCCCACAAAGGAGCTTCTTTATACATTTGCCCAGGGCTCACAGGTACCTTGAATTTCTTTCCATGTGGCTCCATGTGGCACCCCTGGGTGCTTGAGCGGCCGCTCAGGTCTGGATGATTTCTAGCAATTCTGCCAGTATTACTGAGCTGTGCTGATGGCAGTCAAGCCTGCCCTTACAAGGAGACTCGCCTCCAAGTTACTTTCCTATCTCATCTCCACAGGCCAAATGTTCCTAATGACTCCTGTATCTACTGACCTGGGCATCAACACAAGACTTGCCTTTGAGGTAATTTAATGGAAGAGAAAATGGAAGTCCTAGGCTGGCCTCCATAGGTGTCCTGTGCTGGGGATGGAGATCTCTCTTACCTTGTATTATACTGAATGTCCCTTTGAATCATGGTAGTTTATATAAACTCAACAAAATTCTTACTCTATTTCATAACTTAAGTTTTCATTTAGGTTTCATCAATAAAATGTGTTTATTATTTGTGTTTCCTCTAGCATTATCTGGGGACTTTTCTCTTTATTTTTATGCTAAATTCACTTTCTTACAAACAATACTGAAGCTTATTAAGGAACAGTTTTGATAGAAGTGTAAGCCCAGGAATTAAGGAAGAGGGGTGCTTAGGGAAGGGATAAATGCCCTGTGCTCGTTACTTTCTTCGCTGCTGTCAGCACAACCCATCGTAATAGGAAAATCACAGTTAAAGAGCAGGAGGAAGCTGGCTGCCATGTCCAGTCAGGAGGCAAAGATGATGAATGAATGACTCACTCTCTCATTTTAATTCAGGGGCAGAGCCCAGCCCAGGGAATGGTACCACCCACACTCAAGGCTAGTTTTCTTACTTCCACCAAACTAATCTAGATCCTCTTTCTGAGAGAGGATCAGAAATTTGTTTCCATGGTAATCCCATCAAGTTGGGAAGTAATAGTGTCATCATCCAAGTGCATTTGGGTTTGTCAAAATCACTACCTCTGCTATTTTATAGGTGGCGGCTCAGTGTCCTTAATGTAGGATGATGGTTAAGTTTATGAGGCAAATTTACTGGACTACTATAGTATGCCCAGACAGACAGTAAAACACCATTTTTGTATGTATCTGCCAGGGTATTTCTGGAGTTGATTAGCTGAAGCATGACTGTCTTTCCCATTATGGGTAGGCACCATCTGAAGGTCTCAGTAAAGCCACAAGATGGTGAGGGACCATTTGTGTACTTTTCTTGATCTGGGACACCCATCTTCATCTCTAGACACCAGTTTCCTGGTTCAGGCCATATCTAATTAAAACAAAATAGTTGGGAGGGCTAGAGTGCCAAGCCCCTAAAATAAATTTGTCAGCAAAAAAGAGAGGAAGTGGCTAAGATATATATATAGAATTTCAAGTTATCAAAATAAAAGAGGGGCTGGAGAGATGGCTTAACAGTTAAGAATGAACACCGTTCTTGCAGAGGATCTGAATTTGGTTCCTAGTACCCATGTCAAGCTGCTCATAATGGTCTGTGGCTCTAATCTCAGGGGATCTGAAGGCCTCTTTTTTGCCCTTGCACAGATGTGAAACAGATTCACACACACACAAATCTTTAACATTGAAAAAAGAAAGAATTGGCATACGCATGTTATTAATTGAAAAGGTAGTTGTTTCATAGCTGAAATATAACATGTATACACATTTTTATTATGAGAAGTGACATGAAGTTAAATCATAATAATGTGAGTCAATAGCTAATTAGCATTTATAATGGCAGTTACCGAGAACATGTTTCAATTTCATAGCCAAGAAACAGAAGAATCAATTAACAAAGACGAAGTGAAGGGAATGGACACCCAGTATGCCCATCATTACCCTAGAGGCCAAAGATCACAAAATGAGTTAAATCTCTGAGTCCCCAAAGCATAGAGTATAGATAGCAGTGTTGCTATGTCAAGCCCATCCAATAAGAACGATCAGAAAGGATGGGTCCAGAGTTCTCAGCTATCCACCAAAGTCACCAAGGAAATAATTCATTCCCCCTGGAAACTTTGCAAGATGGCCCTAATAGAAATGAATGAGATAGGGGATAAATAGATGACTTGGCACTCAAGAACATTAGCTGCTTTTCCAGAGGACCTGAGTTCAATTCTCACCAACCTCATGGTAGCTCACAACAGTCTGTAACTCCAATTCTAGGGCATCTCCAGACAATGATACAGGCAAAACACCAATGCACATAAAACATTTTTTTTCCTTAAAAATGTAAATGAATGAGATAAAAGAGAGTAAGAGAACCTGGGTCAAGCAAGAACACTATGTAAGAATCACTTTGTGTTGTGTTTTAGAAAGACGCCTGGATGCATGGGCCTGGTGTGGTTGTAAAAATTGATTCAGGAAGACAGATAACTTGAGACCTGGCAGGCTTTCCTTTCCAGATTTGGCAGATTGAGGACTGAAACAGAATAGGTAAAATAAGCCAGCAGCTCAGATCTACCACATCCAATACACACTGAGTCCCTGACATTGTTCTGTCAAACCTTCCACTTACTCAGATGTAGTAAATGGGGACATGATCTGGTCTCATCTCAGTCAGCCCCAACCGCCTCCTTATTCCCCAAGGATCATGGGTGGGCTGGTTGGTTTCTGTCAACTCAACACAAACCTAGACATATCTGAGAATGAGGAATCTCGACTGCGAAACCACCTCCATCAGATTGTCCTCTGGGTTAGTCTGGTGGAGGGCAGGGGAGGGATATTAAGGCACAGAGAGTGAAAATGGAGGAAGAGATTCATGAGAAGGCAAAACAGAAGGCACTGAGGAACCGTATCAAAAGGCCATAGCATCAGGAAGGCTCTTCTCACATGTTTATCACAATAGCTCAAAAGTATCTAACAAGCTTCTGTGGTGATATATTACACACTTAATAAAACCTGAAATATTGGGGAGACAGCACACAGTCAAATCCTAGGCAGATGGCTCAGGAATTTCTTGATTCTTGAGTACAAGGACAAATAGCTGAGATTCAATAGCACACACTTTTAATCCCAGCACAGGAAAAGCCTGGAGTGGTGACCTAAACCCTTAATCCCATAACTCCAGAGACAGAACTTCCTCTGTTTCTGTGAGTTCAAGGCTAGCTATGAAATAGAATAGCTCACACTTTTCATCCTAACCAGCATGGGATAGAGCTGAGGAGAAGGGTATATAAGGCCTCGTAGGAACCCAGCAGAGCAGAATCACCTGGCAGAATTGACCAGGATCAAGGTTGAGGAAGCTGGAAGACAGCTGGGTGAAAATCGTCTGTGGTGTTTCCTCTGTAATACTGCAGCCTTTCCCGATATTTGGCTCTGAGTCTCTTACCTTTCTTGGTAATACAAATCCACGGAACAAGCTTCTCCCAAGTAAAAACTAATAGTGGACACTCTATATCCACATTGGAGGACTTCTGCTCCACTTCCTATATGATATTTCATTTTAGACTTCTTGGATTCTCAAGATTTGTATCAAGCAAGACATGCTTCTTACCACATCTCCACTAAAATGGAAGCCCAGGGTTGGGGACCCGCCATAGTAATTCCAGTCTATGACTGATATTGTGCTCATCGTATCAGTGATGCTCAACAGGTAGGAAATAAGTGGGATCTGCAGGACCAGGGTAGAAGCTAGGTAACTAATAAGGTTGTAACAAGACTCTGTGCCTGAGGAAGCTTCAGAGACTCAGCTGTTCCTCAAAATTCTTCCTTAAAACAAGCATCAGCCATCAGGATACACAACATGCGAGTCATGTTTCACACTTTTCAAACTCAGATTTACTGACAGTTGTAAAATAGTAGGTGTATTTTGGTCAACAGCATCAACTCCCATCATTATAGTTCTGCTGTTTAAAATTTATGATTTCTCGGTAACATCTGCTATTCCTTCCCATGCTCTATGCTGTCTCAGTCATCAAAAAACATTTACCTGCAAATGACAAGTACCTCAAATAATGGCTTCCTGTGCCTTCCCAAGTTGGCTGTTTTCTTTTTCCTGCTCTGATGTTCCCCAAGTCAAAGCATCACATTTTTTCTCACGATACAAACAGGGCAACCTTTTCTTTTTTCAGTGAGGAGGCTTTCTCTCTCTCTCTCTCTCTCTCTCTCTGCCTACACCCTTAGATTCAAATCCCTTGAAAATTATTTTTCAAATTCCAAGGTTCATTAATTTAATTGAATCTGCTCCTAGGTTTTAATTAAATCTGCGTTTCTCCCAGTAACCTTTGGAGAAAGATAGAAGCTGCATTATCATATCAGAAAGGACAGGACCACAGAGCAAGACATACATAAAAGTGAAGAGCAGAAATGAGTAGGCAGGTTTCATACAAATTTATTTCTGTACCAAAAAAAAAAAATCAGAGACAATGCTTTTATTGTACAGTATAATAAAATAACTTTCACTAAATTAAAAAGTGGATTGTTTTTTGCTGGCAAACCACAATACTTTTTCTATTTAAAAAAAAAAGAAACAAAATTTACAATTTGTAGCTCTTGTAGAAAAAGACACCTGTTCAATAATTACATAAATATTCCTGACAGGTTTCAGTAGCCTGTTGTGTATCCTTTTGGGCTATCAGTTCCTACAGTCAATTAGCTTCCAAATTTGAAAGGCACCTGGTGACCAACATTCTGCTTCTTTTTCAAGGAATCCATTTTAATTGTTTTGTTTGCATAGGCTTGACAAGTCTGAAAACTCTATTAAATTAAGAAGAAGGAGGAAGAGATAAACGATGTGTGGTCACCAGAAACAGCATCCTTCTTCCCCTTAGCTACAAGTATCCTCAGGGGAATTACAAAGTGCACCAGTTAAATACATCTGTACATTTAAAACATTAAATATGTCAACAGTGAGACATTTTTAAATATTTTTGAATCAAATACTATAGCACAAATATAATTTACAATATTTTGCACAGAAAACATTACACCTGAAATTTAACTTTAGATATTATATAAAAATACATATAGTTTCTCTCCTCATGTAGAAAAAAATGTACTTATTTGCAGGTTCCAGCATGATGTAATAACTCAAAAGAACTTCACTCTTCAAATTACCATTGTCTGCAATGAAATGGTACCTTCTTAACTTTAAACTTCTCAATGGCACATGGGCAGCAGTTAGACCCAGAGACAATGACTGACCTCATCCATTTTCCATAAGCATCATTAAGCTTCTTCCAGTCTGATTGAATTACAAAATTTCATTACAAAATTGTACAAACATTGTGTAACCACCAGGAGCCTGACATCTCCTACTGACTTTATATATGCACGACCTGTATAGGGTCAAGAGAGAAGACCTTGAGTTTTGTACAATGTGGGCCATGCCTCTTAGTAGTCTTACACACCTATATACATCTTCCTTTTTTTTTCAAATGCTTCCAAACATCTAGGATATACATGCTAATACTCTACAAAATAAGCTTCAGTCTATGTCTTGAACTTTGAAAGCCCCAAAGTAGGTCGCATCTTGATCCGGATCCAGCAGGGAAGGGTTGGACACCTGAATGCTGATTTCTTCACCAGCCCGGAGCTTAAAAAACCCTCCAACATTTATGGAATAAAAGTGGAATTCAGAATTCCCTGACCAGTATTTGGTGCTTCCTCCTTTCATGAGGTTATGAGAACTCGGGATTTTGATGCTGGTTTTCACAACATACACCATCAGCTGAAGATACTCTGTTGCTAGGGCTCCCGACGTCTCATGATGCCGGAAGCAAATGTTGGCATACACGTAATAGAAGCCGTCTTGGTTAACCCTTAGTTTTCCATTGCTTAAAGTCATGTTGGAGATCTTGGCCCAGCCTCGATCATGGTACCAAGAGGACAGAGTGACTTTATGGGACCCTACAGAGGACAGAGGCACAGATTAGAACCCACTGCTAGGATGAGAAAACTTTCCTCGTTATTCCCGTAGGCTGGTGTTGTATGCTAACACCACAGTCCTTATTCTAACACAGTAACTTGCCTTGACAATCATTTTCTATATGGGGATGGGAACACTCAACTGAATTTAGTGTTTCCTGTCCTGCACACTGGAAGCACTAAAGCAAAAGCCCTCTATTTCCACCCTTGAGGAAGCTATAGGATAAATGCAACAATGCAACGTGGTCCAGGAAAGTAGCAAAACTTGAAGGAAGTGCATGGAATTGCTATGACAATTTGAGAGAGAGAGAGAGAGCGAGAGAGAGAGAGAGAGAGAGAGAGAGAGAGAGAGAGAGAAGTTATTTCTACACAGAGGGATCAAAACTGACTCCATGAAGGTGCTAGCTACCATGCCAGAAACATAAAAGGGAGAAGATTAAGCCCCATGGAGAGGAGCAGTTCATTCCAAGTTGAAGAGGAAAATTAGCCAGTCAGTTCAGATAGAACAAAATCAACTTGTACAAGAAGAGAATTTCTCTTTGTCACATAATGCAACCTTTGATCATGGACAGGGGTATGTAGAAGGATGTAAGTCTCTGAGTCACAGAAGGAGTGGGTAGGCCAGTTCTATCTGCCTGTCCATCTATTATCCTTCCTGTGGCCAGAGTCACATAGTTGAGTTTATCCCCAGAGAAGCTCAAACAAAATATCCTCATGCTTCAACTTCATACAATCACTCCATTTAACATTATAAAGTCACATCCCAGTTCCAAGTTCTTCTATAGCACCTTCTGGTCCAAGAACGAAGGTGACAAGGGATCTCCATGCTTTTGTTTCTGGAGGAGTCCAAGTTCTAAGGACCACTGCCTATCAGCCATGTACCAGATATTTTTCATAGCCCAGGTCTTTGATACTTATTAACAGTTCTTTAAAAATTTGGGATAACTATATAATACATCAAATTATTCAGAATGTGGACATCAATTATTCTCCTGGGGAAAATGATAAGTGAGAGTATGAGAGTTCACAGAAGCATAAAAAGGTCCAAAACCACATCTTCCCTCCAAGGATTTTATAGTGTTACACCAAACTAACCGTGCTATCTCCCTGTGGTCAGCATGACAAAACACAGCTGATCTCAGGCTAGCAGAGCAGGGAATACTTTGATTCTGTAGCATTAAAAAGTTTATTGGGTGCTATGCTGCCTACAACTAGTTAGTTAGATGATAAATGACAGCAGTCAGTCTGGGAGATGCAGATAAGATAAGAATTACAAGTTCTTGCTGATGTATGGAAACTAAAAGACACACACACACACACCATGAAAATAGAAGGGGTGCTATTTGGAATCAAATTGATAGAAAGTGAAAAAGGTAAAAATACATCATGTATGTTAATGTCATTATTGTTTCAACATTATGGTGTACAACAATATTCATAAAAAATTTTTTAAGACTAAAAGAAATAAATGTAAAGACTAATACTGAAGCTACCACCCCATGAACTAGATTTCATGTTATGAAAGTTGACAGTGCTCTGGTTCAGTGAATCCAAGGAGATATTTGTAGAAATAGTAATAATGCTACCTCTCTACCTTCCCACAATAGCCTGAGACCTTGAGAGACTTAAACATCTATATCCTTCCCTAGAGAGTCAGAGGATGAACCCGAGAGTGGCCTGTGGTATCTCGGATGTGATCTGAGGACCTCCAAATCAAGCTACTGCAGAAAGCAAAGAGGAACTGGGAAAAGTGGTGGGGTAGCAGGTGGCGAGTGGGAGTGAGGCAATAGATAATCTACAGAGGAATGACCCATCATTAAATAACCAGGACAACAAGGTCCCATTTTCCAAAGACCTGCTCACTACATCATCATAAACACTGACATGCTAGCTCTTCCAGGGTGGTAGATAGCCACCTAATCCATGAGCAGAGTTTATGAAATTCAAAATATTTCCATCTCAGGTTACTCCATGTTGCCCAGCTTCTTACTCAATTCCTGTCCAAACTTCATTCAGTTGTCATGTATGCATATCTTAACAGAGACCAGTTAAATTACCAAAGTGAAGTCTCTTTTTTCTATGGGATGACCCAACTCATGTTGGAGTGAGATATGGCCAGAGAAGGCAAGAAAGTAGTACAAAATAGTGGTGAGAACAGATAGGAACTCTGATCAAGTGGCATTCCCACAGTTCGGTGTGTCAAGTGGAAGAAGCATCTTCTATAGTATAATGTACTCTCTGGTTTTCTTCATTCCTGTTCCCAAGCATTGATTCATCCTGGTGATCTGACAGGACACCTAACTTGGTACTTCCCAAGGACATTCACTCTGCCTAAAATGAAGAATGACCCACTCTGTCCACAACAGACTTTTTACCAGGTCCTTGGGATGCTTACTATAAATGGTGGGGAAAATAAGAAGTGAGCATATAAAATATGATCCTTCCATTGCTGCTGGCTGTAAAGAGCAGGGTTGGAGATCAGTGGTAAGGGACTGACTGCCCCACAGAAGCTGCAGAGATCTGTGATGTCAGCAGGGCAGAGCTTGGTGGGACAGGAGAGCTAGAAAACTAGGAAGGTTCAAGTCAAAAACAGGTTGAGGGAAGAGAGGATACTGTTGGCAAGAGAAATGCTACTGAAACACAGTGGGGTATTCTTGAAGCACACAAGAGAGAGGCTGGAAAGCTAGACAGTGAATAAAGGTCTCACCAAAAGATAACAGCGGGGGTAGGGGGTATGAGAAAATAGCAGGGTCAGATCTGCCCTGGCAGCCAGGATTTCTATTGCTAATGAGGCATGCTGGGGACCTCTTGGCCCAGCCTGGCTGACCTCTCCAATTCTCTGCTGGGCTCGCAGCTGCTGGATCTTGGACAGGGACCTTAGCAAACATTTTGCTTGCACAGTTTACGGAGGAAAATCACATATTCTGACCCCACCCACAAGTACATCCTAATGCATTTACTCAAGAAACGTTGAAACTGCACAACAGTCCCCATACAACAGATTGAGTCCCTGTGTATAAATAAATATGTAACAGTGCTCCGAAATAAAAATAGCAAGTGAAAGTCAGCTTCCTCTGAATCATCCAATACTGTCCAGCACTGTGAGAACAATGGCTTAGAGAGACTGTTGGCCCCACTAACTCCATTTTCTTAGACAGAAGCATAGAGTGGCTAATTTTCCTGCACCCTAAACCAAATAGCTGTCGGAACATAACCAGGAGTTTTGCCTGGGTTTTTGGCACCAGTTGGATTCTAGGTGCCTGCAGAGGAAGCTTTATAACTAAAATATGCTTGCCGTTGCCAAGCCGACTTTGGCACACCATCTCAGGCAATATTTATCCTATGTCATTTAAAGTGAACTGAAAAGATAAATGTAGGGTACATTCACAGCACACACAGCCCATGCACTGGTATTAATCTGATTGCCTTTGTGAACATGCAAACTAGTTTTCCCACTCAGAGAAAATTAGCAAAGCTCCACCACCAGACACACACAAACAGAACTATGGGGATTCGAACAAGCAGCCTAGAAAATCTTCTAAAGGCTTAAGAGTTGGTTTCTTGCCTTTTGTATCTTCAACCAGAAAAAAAAAATTCTCTCTATAGCCTATGCTAGAATAATGGCTCAAAACCATTTATTAAAAGATAGATTTTTATTATTTAAAAAGACTCAAAAAAGTTTAAACTCAAAAAAGAAAAAAAAATCCTGCTTTAAGACATCTGTAGAAAAAAAAGAATTTATATAATGACTTAAGCAAGCTCAAATAATAATTGTAAATTACATCTGCTGAATGTAATATGCCCCCTTCTACCAAAAATATAGTATGTATTAGCTTCCCTACAAGGTGGACATTATTTCTATGATTATTGTAGCTGCAACAGAGATTCTACCACTTTGTACAAGCCCAAAGGGACATCAGAGCCCTTCCTTGTCATTAGAAACCAAATTAATCCACTTCTGGCAAAATATACCTGACCCTTGTATAACTTTCTTCTGCCAAAGCCACCTACCACAGCTGTCTTGCAGCCTGCTTCTGGGATAATGTACAGCACCAAACTGGAAACTAAGTAGAGTGGAAAGTCAATATCTAACCTTGTCACCACTGCGACCTTCAACAAGTAACAAGCTACATGAAGCCCCATCTCACTGTCTGTACAATCCTAAGGATAATGACTACCTTGCAGTAAGGATAAGAGATCATGAACACACAGCAAAATACCTAAGCATCAGAAGGATGTGTCCAGCATGTAGGACACAGCAATGCTGACAGTGATAATGCTCAATTATCACTCTACCGGAATGGTCATTGGAATCTTCTTTGCCTAACCCATGGTGAGTAGCTAGTGGAAGAATGTGATGACTACCTTGTACATTGAGGTATCTATGGGAACTGAGCTCTGAGTCCTCATTTTCAAAAGTAATCAGGTCTCTGGCCTATTAAACTAGCCCCCCACCCCAATTCACACACACAGCCCTCCCAGAACAAAATATCTCTGGCTTCTTGGATGAAATCATCCAGCAAGGAGGTTAGTAATGGGGATGTGTTTGATACCAAACTAAACTACTTCATGAGTCAAAACAGATGGGTGCTTTGAACAATTATGTGTTCCCAACCAGTAGATACTTAAACACCCACTTTCATAATCTGAAAATGAATACAGAGATGATGTGGCCTATGACATGATTGACAAGGTAGGGGTTTGTTGCAAAAGATTGGAGGTTTTGACCTTGTTTGTGGCGGCCTTTTCTCCCCAAAATGATTTACACGCTTATATTAATTTCATGCTGTTTGGCCTAAGTCTCAGGCACATTACTAGCTAACTCTTTCATCTTAATTCAACCAATTTCTACTAATCTACCTGCCACATGGCCTGGCCCATGGCTCACCTGGATTCCTTACATGGCTCTTCTTTGGGGGTTGGATGGAGACTGACTCCACCATCCTTCTACCTGTCTCTACTCTGATTTTCTGCCTATTGCTACGGTGCTCACCATGGGCCAAAATTACTTTATTTACAGCATCACATACAAAAAACAGTTCTACCACAGGGGTCCATTGAAGGGTTTGCCTCCTTCTTTTGGTTTAGAAGCCAAGACTCAAAAGTGTTAAGAATAGGCTATGGATAGACTTGAGTATGTCCAAGGGCTGATGAATGAAAAATTGAAATGTGTTTTCAAGAAGAGTGTAAATATAACTTACCTGATGGGATGTTGGCAGCATTAATAGTGAGATGAGCAAAAGGCTGAGTCTCAGACTTGCCCCGCTGGGCCAGATCAAACCATGAACCTTCCATCATAGCTGGGAATGACAGAACCAGATGAGCTTAAAGATTACAGACTATATAAGACTTCAAACCCTCAAACAAACTCATAATTACCTGGGACTCCTGTGAAGCGCTGTGGTCCAACAATATGTTGTAATTCCTGAAATAAAAGAGAATTTTATTTATAAACTCATTCTTTTAATAATGCAGTAAAAATATGTAGGACTACAAGATGTAAAAGCAGCCAGGATGCTTTACAATGAGCCCAGAAGCTCTGAGACAGCAGAGTCCCTGCATCTTGTATACCAGATTCTCAACCCCTGGAATGCTTAAAAAGTCCAACACATACACACACACACACACACACACACACACACACACACACACACACACAAACATACACCGCCAAACAAATCTTTGGGGCAATAAAAGAAAATAAGAGACAAATTAATTTATAAAACAAAATAATTGAGCATAATTAAAAATACGTAACAGGCACACAAAATGGAAATGAAGAAAGCCGGAAGTCGCAAATACACAAAATGAATGACTCTCTGGCCTTCAGTGGGCCTATTTTTACAGAGCTCAGTAGTGGATTCCTATTATAATGCAGATACTCAGCTCACAAGAAAGAGAATGATGCCTGGATCTCAGTGCTTATTGTTTTTTTAAGTCACAGTGCGTTTGAAGTACTATGTGAAGGTCTAAGAGTTTTTAGGCCAATAATTAACTTAAAATCCTGTTGCAAATAAGTCTATAAGCATAGGCCAGGAGAAGAATGGATACAAGCAGATGGATGTTAGTAATTGCATATTTAACCTGAGCTGCCAGAATGAAGTCTCTACCAAGTGACCACATGCTCAACCAACTCAGACATTAGCTAACACGAAATGTACCATAATGCAGAGTAGGTCAGAGGCTCTAGCTCTTCCTTGGTTCAAATCTCAGGGCTTAAAGAACAACTAGGCTGGGAAGGTTGGATGAGACACTGCAGGCAAGAACCCAGCTGAGTGCCCAGTAAAGTCAGATGCCTGGATGCTATCAACGCAGGACAGTGTTCTATTTCCCTTACTAACAGGAGTACTTCTGCTGACCACCCACCACTCCACGATGTGTAAAGAACAGTCAATGTAATGAGAGCTTTTCCCTATCCAGGCAGGAAGGCTTTCAACCATACAGCTGGACCATTAAATGGGTAGATGGAATAACACAAGTTCAATACCTAGAGATAATATTTATTCTTCCTGCCTTTAGTAATCACTAAGGAGACAAAAATCTATTCTGATTTTTATAATTCTTGGCGAACACACAGAGGTCACATAAGGTCAGCCTCCACCCTGGCCTATACCTGGGTCCCTGTGCAGACTGAGGCCCACTGTAGGAAATTTTAAGCAGGTGGTGACTCCTTGCATCAAACAATGCAATGGCTCTTCATTGTCTTTCTTTCCCGAATTCTGCTGACCTCCTATCTCACAGACTTCTTCTCAGGATTCTCACAGATATCTCGAATCTCCTGGTTTGGCTCACTAGACAATCACACTGCAGATTATGTGTATATATACATATATAGTCACATAAAAATAGTCACTGTATATGATCATATATAGTATATTTTAATAACTTTAATAATTTAATACACATATTCTTATGCATTTATAAATACACAGCACATCCCCTGTATATGTCTATATATCATATATCTACATATCATATACATATCTACATCTATATATGTATTGCATCTTTACCTGATTAGAGTAGGTATCTTGGAGACAGAGGTATATTCTGAGTCTTAAAACTCCGCCCTTATTTTCCCCTAGCTCTGACCTGCTCCGCTGTCAGCAGAGCAGATGCGTGGCGCATCCCCACAGATCTCTTCCCTGATTTTCTACACACTCAGCCTAATCCTGGAGAAAAATCAAGAAAAATGTCATTTGTGGCCAGTGTAGTGACTCTCAAAACTGAGAGTGGTGCCAGATGACCTCCAGGAGGACCCAGGTACCAACTGTAAGGTCACAAAGACTGAGATGCCGGAGGCCAATGCTGGAGTCTCCCATTTGAATTTCCAACAGCCTAGCAGCTGTTATAGCCTCGGCAGAGACTGGCAAATCCCCTTTGCAAGGATTTCTACATGGGCAAATGAGGAATTATCTCAGAGCTTGCGACCCAGCCCAAAGCAGCAGACTGAAGTCCCTGATTAAATAGGCAGGAACGTTTTTTTCTCCCTCTCCACTGGGAATGCACTCTCCTTGCCCGTTTAATCAGTGGCTTCTAGGTCAGAGCTACTGCAGACCCATTTAGTTACAAGAAAATTCAATAAATAGCACCTCTCAGAAGCACTTTCAATGCCTGCTGTCAGGGGAAAAAAGGGTTCATGTCCCAGGATGAATTAGACCTCTCGTTAAGAGACCCAGGAGGTAATGCTTTTGTGCTATTTTGTAGAGTATCCAAGAATTGCAATTTCTCTCAGAAATTCAGTAAGGAAGTTTCAATACCAAAAAAGGATCAGATGATGAATCTGTGACCTCAGGTCACACAGACAAAACACTGTCATATATGTGTCTCTACCCCAAGTTTTTGAGCCCGAAAGTAATTGTTATTTATGGGCAATCATAAACATGCCATTCTACTAAGTCTATAATTTTATGTTGTCTTTGGTCTTTGAGACTGCAAAAAGATAAATAAATAAATAAATTCTTAGCTGAAGAATATCTCATTTGACATAATGCCCACCATGCAGCCATGAAGGTCTGAGTTAGATTCCAAGACCAAGTGTTTGGTTTGGTTGGTTCCCTATTGGTTTAAAAAAAGAACCAGGAATACTAGACATTGGTGCACCCTTGTAATCCCAGCATTCAGTAGGCAATACCAGCACTCACAAGCAGATCCTTGGAACTCTCTAGCCAGCCAAATTGCCTAACCATCACTGTCCTGGTCAATGAGAGATCCTCTACTAATAAACCAAGGTAGTGGCTTCTAAAGAACAAAACCCCAAGATGACCTCTAGCTTCTTCACACATGTATACATGCACCCACACATAAGTGCACCCTTAAACATGTAAGTGAGTGTATGCATGTGGTATGCAAATTTCTTGTAGGCAGAACTTGATGTATCCCAGTGGGGGATACAGCTGAAATTTGAGGGAAACTTTGAGGTTGCCCTGGCCCTGTTGATATTTTTCAAAAGATGCTCCAAGGTAGATTCTGATATCCAACAGGTATTGAGAAATGTGATTGCTAAATCGGTGTTCCCATAAATTGTTGTTTGAAAATGCACATGTTCACTCAAAGGTATAATCTTATAAGTTACATTTCTATCCCACATAATATAAATAATAACTTCCTACATTTCCAGCCAACCAAGTTTTCCCCTGAATATCATTTTGAATTGTCTGAGAACCATATAGTAATGATTAGAACATCTTTGAGCAGAACCCTGGAGCTTCTAGAGTGTGGGGCTGAGCAAAGCCCTCCCTCGACCAGGAGTCACTATCTACTTACATCAAGAGACCCGCATTTTCTACCTGACTCCCTAACCTAGGGGATCAGCAATTTGCCTTCCCAGAATACAGCTACCTGGACACTCTCTCTCTCTCTCTCTCTCTTTCTCTCTCTCTCTCTCTCTCTCTCTCTCTCTCACACACACACACACACACACACACACACACACACACACACACTCCTTGGTTCCTATGAACTACCCAGGACAACAAGAATTTTTACCTATGAAGGCTAATAAGAAACTTCATAAATGAATGAACTTATTTGTGGTCAAAATGTAAAAAGTAGTCTTTTCAAAAAAAAGTATCCATTTTTATATAGGCATAGTTTATGCCTAAATTATAATAACTTCCTTTAACAGAACAAGAAAAAGGAACAAAACAGAAAGAGAAAACTGAATCAAGCAGGCAGCCAAAAAAAATGCAGCCAAGTCGCAAATAAAAGAAACCTTCTGACACAGTGCCACCTAGTGGACATTGCCCCAAATTGACGCCCCCTGGAACACTCCAGACAGGCTCTCAGGCCTTTAAATTAGAAATGATGACATTTTACATTGAGTGCTATCTTTCAAAATAGATTACATTAATTTTTCATCTTTTCTGTCAGAGTATATCTGCAGAGACAGCAAAACAACCAATTTTTTTTTCTTAATTTCAACTGAGTTTAAGTCATAGGAAAAAATGTTTAGATTTCACAATCTCTGCTCTGGGGAATAAAGCATACAAAAGATCAACTGATTGTGTAACTGTGGTCTCCACTATGGCCTCTCTTCAACTTCTCTTAAGCGGGACATCCAAGAAGTGCAGTTCCCAGGGGTGCGATCATCCAGTCTTCTAGGACCCAGCTCCCTCCAGGCCCCGCATGGCTTTTTAAATGATTTAGGATTTTGTTTGTTTGTTTTGTTTTGTTTTTGTTTTTGCCAAACTTGGGGGAAAGTTGCTCATCTTGAGAAGTCAGGCCCCCTTAGGGGAGCCTACACTGTATAAGAATAAATACAAATTGTAGCTTGTATTTTCAAGTCCTTAAATGGATAAATTTGTTCCACATAATTCATCCAACTTCTAAGCCCACCTTTGCAAATTGTGCTGAAGAACTGCTAGAAACAAGACCCTGAGTATATGTGATTAAATCGATCTTAAGTTTGTTTGATTTGGATTTTGTTTTCGTCCTTCTACACCACACACACACACACACACACACACACACACACACACACACACACACACTCTGACTGAAGGCATTCCCAGCTAAATAGGCTCCATGTAAAGGTCAAACTGCTGGAGTCTGAGTTTATCAGTCTGAAATCCCATGTGGTCCATGTGGTACCTGTCAATCAAATCACAGAAGAAGCAATTTGTACAGCCAGATGCTCTAGACACTTTTGGCACCCGTCAGTAGCAAGGGCCTCAGGTGGCTGCCTCCCTCTGTAATACCACAGCAGCTGCAGGGACATCTGGCTGGTTGAACAGGATTTAACACCCCGCTTGCCAGATATAATACAGAGTTCGTGCACTTGTTAACATATGTAATGCACTCATTTTAACATCTTAATGATACCCTTCATGTAATTCTTCTCCGACCTAGTTACAAGAGTAGTGCATTCATCAGCCAGTTAGTACATGTATGCCACACTCGGGTTGTTTCTGAAAATGAATAGCCCATTTCCCATTCCTGCAGAAAAGTCCTGGGGACTTATCCATGGTAAATGCCTCTGAAATCCCATCTCCTCCTCACTAGCCCAGTACTGGAAGTTCTCATCCCTCCTTGGAAGACAGCAATGCTTCCTATCTCCTCTCTCTGTCTTTGTGCCTCCAGCTGATGCCTGGCTGCTGGAATGGGCATCTTAAATGCAAATGTCCCTCCTCTTTCTGAAATCACTGGGGACTTCAGGAACCAGTGCAATCCTATAGTTTATGAGGCTCTGCATGACCGGACCTCTGTGATACTGCAATATTTAAAGAAATAAACAATTAAGTCTCTATCCAAAGTTCCTGGGCACACTACTCCTAAAATTCCTGGAATTCCTTTAATGACAGAAATGATGAAAGCATCTTCTGTTATTCATAAACCTTTCTCAGCTGGCCTATTTATACCAACGAGATAACTCAGAGGATGGGAGCTGGTTGCCAGAGCAACCAAGTACACGATTAGGAGAATGGAGTTTTGTAAGGCATCCAGTTGTCCTTCTACATCTTAAGACTTAGAAAATGCTTAAAGTGAGGGGAACTAGAACACTTGCTATCTGAAGTCTTTCTGGTCTAGAAAAAACAGTAGCGGGTCACTGAGCTGCCTGCCTGGCTTCACAGCTCTTCCTTCGATGTCTGTGTACCACTCCTCACATCAAGGACGCTGGTGGTGCTGGGAATTGGGGCCGGTGGAGCTTCTTCTGATGGTGCTATGTGCCAGAACCTGGCTTCACTTTCATGGGCACTTTTGACACCTGTTGCTCCTTACCCAGAATGCCCTAGTGATTCCTGCTGGAGTTCATTGTTAGCCACAAAGCTATTACCTCCTAAGTCTTCCTAGGCATAGGAAGAGTAACTGCCACTGTGCTGTATAGCCCTACTGAAGCAGGGCTTGGGATCTTTATCTCAGCTTTCCCCCAGCCCTAAAGCTCACACTGGGGCTTGGGGGAGAGTGGGAGGGGGAAGTTATTAGATGTCCAGATGACAGCCCAGTGTCCTTAGGAGTCAGTGGTGACAGCTCAAACACACCCCAAAGCTGAGAACTTTAGAGCGGACTTCTGACTGAGCAGGCACACAGTGGGAGATGCCTCTCGCCAGCTTTCTTCAGAATGAAGGTGATTCCTCACCATCCCCATGGAGAAGGAGTCCAGCAGACAGCAGAAAGAAAGAAGAACAAAGGCAGAAGGGTGTTCTGACCCCACTGATCCCAAGGATCCGACTTCTACCTGCTCACTGAGCCATCATGGAAGTCTTCAAAAGTTCCCATGACAGCCACTTGGGTACCATTTCTTCCAGGAGTGGATGAGGCACATCTACAACTGCTAATACACTCTCCACATAAAGGGGCCAAGGAGCTACGTGCCCTTGTTTTCATACAGCAGAGTGATGCTTTTCCTGGAAGGGCAATGGGTATTCTGGGAATAGAAAATTAGTTTTTATTGTTTAACCTTCACGGTTTAAAAGAGGAAGCTTCTGCTACAGTTAAAGGTCCCCTTGGGCTTTGATACAGAAGTCTTATGACAGCGGCATTAGTCTTCATGAAAAGCCCAACTTTAAAGTGTCTTCTATAATGCTACTCATTTAAAAAAAAAAAAAAAAAGTATGCAGACGTTCAACAGGGGAGTGCAGGAAGACTGCCCTGCCCACTGCAATAAGACTTCCAGCCTTATACTGCCATTAGTGTTTTCCACATCACCAAGCCCCGCCTCCTCTGAAAAAAGATGGCTTTCACAGTCTCTCAGAATTATTCCTCATATCCTAAGAATAAGAGTCATGGAGCAACCAGCGTGTGAGAGCAGCCACTGTGACACTGGGAATGGTAAGAAAATGGCAAGGAGTGGATGCATGCCACCAGAGGAGGGCTCTGAAGGGGTGCAAGTTCAGAGACAGGAAATTGCCCTCCGGAAGCAAAACCTACTTGAGACCTGCAACTCTAACAAATGTAGTGGGTTTACAACATGGCTTCCTTCTGTTCAGAGCGATTAGCCACACGTGCTGGCTAGTTTTATGTCAACTTGGCATGGGCTAGAGTTATTTGAAAGATGGAATCCTAAATTGAAAAAAATGTCTCCCTAAGATCATCCTGTAGGCAAGCCTGTAAGGCATTTTCTTAGAGATTGATGAGGGAGGGCCCAGTTCGTTGTGGGTGGTACCCATCCCTGGATTGTTGATTCTGAGTTCTATAAGAAAGCAGACTGAGCAAATCAGAGCAAGCCAGTAAGCAGCACCCTCCATGGCCTCTGCATCAGCTCCTGCCTCCAGGACCCTGCCTTGTTTGAGAGCCTGTCCTGATTCCCTTTGATGATGAACTGTGATGTGGAAGTGTAAGCCAAATAAACCCTTTCCTGCCCAACTTGCTTTTGGTCATGGTGTTTCATCGTAACAATAGCAATCCTAATAAGACACCACACAGGATATGGTAAGGGTGGGTTATTCACTCATTGATTTTGTGTTTTTGAGCTGTATTACTGTATGCCTGTCACTCGGGACAGAAATGAAAGTCATGGGACCTTGAAAAGCTCACCTAGGGTAAGCCAGATCCAGCCTGTGTGCATGTAGCCAGTGCTCAGATAATAAGCTCCACGTGTACTCAAGAGGGTCTCCTAATTCCACAGGCCGGTGGGCAAGCATTAGCGGGAATCTCTTTTGGGAAATGCTTGCACTGCATTTTGAGAGACAATTAGAAAAACAACTAGACAAAACTGGGCCTGAAATGTTCAAAGAACACACACAAGAACCTAATTCACTCATCCATTAAGTCCTGCCTGAATATGTTGTGAGGAGGTGGAATTCACAGCATGAAAGCAGGGCAAGAGCTTGGGGTTAAAGCCTAAGCTCATTCTCAGGCTTTCTAGCTCGACCTGGTGGATGTGATAAAGCTGCTGATCACTTGGGAAAGCAGACAGGAGCAGCTGGAATGGCCATACAGAGCATTCAGTGTTCTGAAAGAGTCTGACCTTTAGCATTTTAAATTAGTAATTTTACCCCAGCTACTGGATCGGTGTCTTAGTGACCAAGAAGCTTCCTAGGCCAGATCTCCTCCCGACCTTGAACTTCAGGTACAACAGTCACTAGATATCAGATCATCTGTGATACAGAAAACTCTCTCCAGCTTCTAATACTACCTTTTATAGACAACAGCCTTCATTCTCTCTCATATTCAATTCACTAAAAAGAGATGTAAAAAAAATTGGCTGATCTGTTCACCAGTGGCTCTTAGCAATTGGGATGTCTGGAGAGGTCTCAGGGTGTCCACCCTTGTGGCTATCAAGTCAGGATCTGGGAACTATAATAACACAAACAAATAAACAAGGACCCCATGTTCATTGAAGATGCAGCTAGATTAGAAAACATTGCCCCAGGACTCATCTTTTCCTCCATTCTGCAGGCTGGCACTCTCCCAGCATGCTCAAGGCAACTCACCCCCTAGCAACACATGCTCCACTAAATGTCCAAAGTTGGTCCATCATGAATGTCCCCTTTCAGGCATATCCTTCTAGCTCTGGCTCTTTCAAGATGCCCATTCAAAGTATCTGTTCTTCCATCCTGGGGTATTCATAGCACAGATAAGAGCAGCCCACCTCTGATGTCATGGTTAGTTCCCCAATGCAATCCTTCTGACTCTTGCCTAGTTCACTGGAACTCTCCTGAGATTAAGTATCCTGCCATTTGTTGAGCAAATGGCAGTAGGTTGTGTGTATTGTGGTTTAAATGGCAATGTCCTCCACAGCCTTGTTCATCTGAACATTTGATGGCACTGTGAAGGTCTACAAGGTACAGCCTTGCTAGAGAAAGAGTGTCACCACGAATGGACTTAGAGGTTTCAAAGTTTCCTGTCATTCCCAATGTTCCCTCTCTCCCTCCCTCCCTCCCTCTCTCTCTCTCTCTCTCTCTCTCTCTCTCTCTCTCTCTCTCTCTGTTTTGTGCTTATTATTCACATTTTGAGTTCACAGAATTCAGTTCTTGTGACTGTACCTTTTGTGTGTTGCTATGCATCCCTGCCATGAGGGGCTCTTACCCTCTGGAACCTTAAGCCCAAACAGACCTTTCCTTCTGTAAGTGGCCTTGGTCATGATGTTTTATCACAGCAACAGAAAAGTCACTAATACAGATGGCCTTGGCTCTGTAGGAAATCTTTGTGGATTTTACTTCAGATTTCCCATAAAGATAGCTTTTATACACACTAAATATGATTGAGGTTGATTGCAATTCCCAAAACTATTATGGCAAAGGGAGATGGAATCCTTCTGGAAAACCACTATATGACTAATATCTCCTCGGGAACACCAATGACCCAAACTCAAGTTTCCCTCTGTTGTTATGAGAAACTCTCTTAGGATACATATTCTTGAACACAAAGGCAGAAAGACAGTAAATGGGATTTGAATTCCTCCTTGATCTTTCTTTTGAAACTAAAAAGCCTATGAGAAATACTGTCTACATAACAACTCCAAAGTCTCCAGGCAGAAATAACCTGTTTAAATTTTCATTGATTTCTAATTTACTTCAGTTGAAATTTAGAGAAAGGCTTTTATTTTATTTTATTTTTGCTCTGACTGCCCTGGAATTCACTAGGCTACAGACCAGGCTGTTCTCAAACTCACAGAGATCCACCTTGCCATCTGTAATTCCAGTTTCAGATAATCTGACAACTTCTGGCCTCCCTGACCACCAGATATACATATGCTGGGACTTGAACTCTGGTCATCTGGAAGGCCAGTCAGGGTTCTTAACTGGTGAACCATCTCTCCAGTCCTGTACTTATTTTTTATATAGCAAAACACCTATCCACATAAAATAAAATAAAAATCCAGGAAAAGGTTCTTGTAATTTCTAAACTGTGGAAAGAGAGGCAAGCAGCTCCCAAGGCCTCGCTAGAGAGTCAGCCTGGCATGTGTGGTATGGCCTCTCACAGCCAGGCCAGTGAGAGACCTAGCTTTAAAAAAGGTAGGATGACAAAAAAAAAAAAAAAAAAAAAAAAAAAGAAAGGTAGTCATGTGGACACACACACACACACACACACACACACTCCCTCACACTCTCACACTCATAATTTACCTGATAATGTCTGGGCTGAGGTAGTTCAGTGTTCTAGTGTTCCCTAGCATAACATCTCCTGTATGGGAGGTTCCACTGGTTTCCGGGTGAGCCGCCCTTTGCTCTTAAAGCTTGAGGAAGAGCCTGTCTAGAACCAACAGGGCAGCAAGTGTTGTTGAGCACTGAGCCATCTCTCCACCCACTGGCTTTTTAAAATGTATATTCTAAAATTAAACTCCGGTCTTCCATGCACTTTACCAACACAGCCATCTCTCAAGCCTTATCAAGGGAAGATTTTTAACGTTCTCGAATAAGACATTTATTTACATAAATATTAAATAAAAGCAGTCTTGTATTTTATACATTAAAAATATTTATAATTCAGGTTTGTAGAGATGGTTCAGTGGGAAAACTGTCTGATGAACAAACATGAGTTAGGACCTGAAGGATGCACAACAGGCCTGGCAATGCCTGTCTATAACCTCCATGCTTAGGAGAAGAGCCAGCAGACCCTGGGGGCTCACTGACCACCCAGACTCACCAAACAAGCAAGTCCCACATTCTATGAGATATTCTGTCTCAAAAACATAAGGTGGAGCTAGCTCAATAGAGAAAGATATCTGATGTCAATCTCTAGCCTTTATACACACAAGCAGGGGCACACATGTAATGACGGAAACACACATACACACACGCACACACACACACACACACAATTTACAATTTAAAGTCGAGCTTTTAAAAGCTAATATGAAAAACAAGTATAATACTGGAAAGATGGCTCACCAGTTAAGATCCCTGACTGGCCTTTCAGAGGACCAGAGTTCAAGTCCCAGCACCCACAGGGCTGCTCATAGCTCCAGTTCCAGGGAATCTGGCTCTTTCCTCTGAGAGCACCAGGCACACATGTGGTACACAGATATACATGAAGATACACACCCATATGGATTAAATAAGTAAATAAATAACAAAGCAACCTCACACCTTCTATCCCTCTTAATGCACAGGGTACCTCATTGCAGACAAAGAGCAAAGCAACATCTATTAATCTCTACCTTTGAGATCATTCATTTAAATACTTTGACAGGTAAATGTCAGACAGCTCTTCTATTAAAAACACAGGCCCAGTGTGAAATCAATAACCTGGAACACTGAAGGCAGGTGGAGTCACAGCCCTGAGAACTTGGAACATGTACTTGTGTAGCCATGGAGTCTAAACAGAGTGTCCTCCCCGCCACACTCGGTAGTCCTGGGTAAGCCCTGAACTCATCAGTTTTCCCAAGCCTGGCTAGCTAGGCAGAGCCCATCAAGGCTGCCAAAATTGAAAACAGGCAACTCTTTACAAGTCAGACACCACATTTGTACTAGTGTTTTTTTTATTATCATAGACTGTTATGATAGACTTTATACATTGCGGTTGGCAGGGCTGCACCAGTAGGAGCCTTTCAGAGCTCTGTGCTGAAGGGGAAAAAAAGCCAAGAAAACCCAGCCACAAACAAAAAAAGGAGAGAAAAACAAGATTACTTGTCTGACCACAATGAGCTTGGTAAACACCACTTTCTTCATGCCTCTAATGTGATATTGCACTCACGTCTGGGATGTGTGACCACGGCATGGGCTGATCTCTCAATACTGATTGCAGCTACGATCAGTATTTATGTTGTATGGGTTCACTCAATATCTGTTAGAACTAAAGTTAAGATGTAAAACCTACTTTCAGAATGCCTACCACACCCATTCTATTTTTAGCATTGCCAAGACAAATGAGAAATTCGACTACTCTGGCAAATCTCACAGACGTCACATTAACCAATGATTGTCATCAAAGGGTAATCCATTTGGTAAACCATTCATTTGACTAGCTTAAAAGAGTCAATTCTTGGGTCTAAGAAAAAAAGGTATGGTGGAATGTGGAGGTCCACAGTTGCACCATATGGATGTGGTTAACTGTAATGATAAGGTTTGGGTAACATTCATCTCCTGCTTAAAGATCGGGCCTAGGAAGAGCTGGGCTCTCCTACCTCTACACATTGCTTACTACAATAATGTGTATATTATGCCAATGACACCAGCTTATTATAATAGTTCATTGAGCTTTTAAAAGGCTTTTATAAATTGCCCATGTTTTCTAAAATGTAAACTCCTATAGCATAGCAAATAAAGTACAAAATTAATGAAATAAAGTCCTACTCCTCTTGAGAGTCATAATTATTTGTTAATATAAAAGACTAGGCTCTCTCTCCCTCTCTTCCGTTCTCCATTCTTCCTCTCAGAAGAAGTATCTCACTATGCAGCTCATCCTAACCTCAGACTCACAACCCCCCTGGTTGGGATTACAGACATGACCCACCATACCTGGTAACCACATGCCTTTAACACAAGCAGTTATTCTTCTCCTCTGGTCTCCAACATGCTCTGAACTTGAACCCAGAGCCTCATCCATACTGAGCATGCGCCATGCCGCCATTAAACTCCACCCCCCAACCAAGAAAGGCCATAGCTTTTTAACAGTAGTTAAAAAGTGGAATTCCTTATTCCCTAGTCCCAACTGTGTTCACTTATTTAAAGTAATTGTCTACTGTATTAAATTATATGTACCTACATTCACAAAGACAGACAATAGCTGCTATAAGCAATATGCTTTCTCATACTTGCTCCAGTGACATCCATTTTTCTGATTCTATGACACTTGGGAATCATCTCTGAAATTAAGGTGCAAGTAGACGCTGATGGCCACAATAGACAGCACAATGTCTTAGTGATATAACACAGTGAAGTCAGCTAAAAGGTAGCAGTATCCTAAATGTAACAATGTAGAGCAAGCCTCACCTTGAAGGTGTTATATTTAACTTAATGAGTTTTACAACTTACTCTTTCTGCCTGTTCTTTTAGCTGACGCACTTACAGATCTCTCTCTGGAGAGCTAAGCAAGAACTGTACCAGTTAATTACTAAATCTTAACAAATTCAAAGCTCAATGGCTTTGAGAATGCCAGGGCTACTCTGAGATAATGAGACAACCAAGTAGTAGTGAACTGGAAGCCGGGAGGGTTGGTGGATGGGGGTTCACATGCAGACACAGCATTTACCACTAGCCTCCTACCCAGTTTTTGATAAAGTCAGTACATTAATTCTGAGGCAGCAGGATTCCTGACAGGCAGATATGTCTCTTGTCTGCGGCCAACAGCATAGCTATGGCTGGTCTTCTCTATTCTCATGGTTCGCATTGTCCAGCTCTCCCAGAATATGAGGAAAGAGACACAGGGTTTTTACCTCACCCATCTCCACATCTGCTCAGCACGCCTGTCTCTCACCACACCTGACAGCAGAGGGCCACTTATGTGGCTCCTCATGGCAACCCAAGGTACAGGTGTGCAGCAGGAAATCCTACAGGAGCAAATGGGGAGAGAGCCAAAAAGTCCCCAAAACCTAGACTATAGCCTTTAGATCAAGGATGTAAACTAACAAAGTGACCGCCTACACTTTGACTTCATATCCCTCCCCTTAAAAAGAAAAGAGCCTGGTGGTGGTGGCAAACTCCAGAGGCAGAGGCAGGTATCTCTGTGAGTTCGAGGCCAGCCTGATCTACAGAGTGAGTTCCATGACTGCTAGGGCTGTTACACAGAGAAACCCAAGGGGGGGGTGGAGACAGAGACAAACAGACAGACAGACAGATAGAGAGACACAGAGAGGGATCACCAACTTCAAAAAAGTTCCTTATCAGCTCTTTCACAGTTTATTAAAAACAAAAAGAGTTATTGTAGTGTCTACAAGAACCCTTGGCGGAAGTGACTTCAGTGCAGACTTACCTTTTGCACTGCACCGTGAAAGGCCTGCTTCACCCTCCTGCAGGAGTCAGGTAGTGTGTCTGTGTCCTCACTCTCCAGAGACGAGTCCTGTAAACCTGTGTTCTCATGGAGTCTCAGGATTCTATACATGCAGCGACTGCTGTCTTCTGATATCCTGTTAGGGTCCATCTGAGAAGGGGCAAGGAAAATAAAGTGATTATAGTTAATGAAATGTGACTCAATAATAGAAGGGTGATGCTTCCAGTTTTATATCCCCTCAGAGGTAGATAATTAATAAAATTACCCTCTAGTCAATGAAAACATCATAAGTGTATATGCATGCATGTGTGGATGCAGGCTCCTGGACATGCACATGTGGAGGCCATGGATATCTTCCATGACAAGCAACTTTAATTTTTTGAGATGGGGGCTTTCATTGAACCTGGAATTCACCCATTGGCTAGCCAGAAAAACCTCAAGATCCTTCTGTCTCCATTTCCCATCTTTCTATTTGGGTAGCAAGTACTTTATTGACAGATCCATCTCCCTTGCCCAGAACAAACTGACTTGTAAGTCATTTTGAGTAGTAGCTGACAATCATCCACAATACATGATGTGACAGATTCTTAGAAGAAAAGCATGTGTGTGATGCATGGGGAATGAATTTCATGGACAGAAGAGATATTAAGGATATCATATATGATGCAGGCAGGTACAGAAAGACTCATCCAAGCTAGACTGGTAGGCTCACAGTTATAATCTAAGGACTTGAGAACTGAAGCAGAAGATCAGTGAGAGTCTCGATGATAGCCTGGGCTACAGCATGATTTTCCAGGCCAGCCTGGGCTACCCTGCCTCATAAACAAGTAAAATAAGACACATGCAGCATGTTAGATAAAACCACACAAAGATGAAGCCCACTTAGAGATCCAAAACATGACACCTACATTAGCAAGGCAAGCCAGGAGTGTAACTGCTCTTTCAGATGACTAGCTATTTAACTAGTGCTTCTCAACCTGGATCAATCTGGATCTTACAGACATGTGAGGGCAGTGTCAATCTTCACACAGTGGAGAGGGTACTTGTACAGGCCATATGGACAAGCGCTAGAAAATGCTAAAATATAAGGATTGTCTCACCCAGAATATCCCCATGGAGTTACTAACTGAACACCAAGTTTAAAGGTTTCCAGTCAAGCATCTCCATGTGCTGTTCAAGAAGCCTGTCTTCTGCTTCCTGAGTTCCCATAAGGCTTTGCAGGGGCTTCAGCCACCACAGAAAATAGAGTTTGATATGTTGTTGATGTGTTTTTTTTTTTTAATTGCTTTGTTTTGTTTTTGAGACAGGGTCCCTCTGTGTAGCCCTGGCTGTCCTGGGACATGCTCTGTAGACCAGGCTGGTCTGCCTCTACCTCCCTAGTGCTGGGATTAAAGTTAAATGCCACCACCACTCAGCTGAGTTTGATTGTTTTAACAACAGCTTAGCTTGCCCTCTTTCTTCCAAAACTCAGAGTATTTCTTGAACACCTACTTATTAGTAGTTAAAAAATAGACTTAAACTAAATGCAAAGGGAAAAGAATATGTGAATTTATAACAGCCAAAGTGCAGCCAGAAATAACACCATCTCTTTCCCCAATTTAATTAGATTAAAATAATCAGAAAGAGGTATGGCCTTATTAACCAATCTGCAGGGACAAACTAAAAGGTACCCTCTTCATACCTGAAACTCTTTTTTAAAAAAGTCTCTTACCAAACATGCACATATGAGTACATACTTTATTATTTTAGTCATGCAAATAGAAAGATGATCAGGGCTGGAGAGTCATTCAGCAGCTAAGGGTACTTGTTTGGTTCCCAACACTGCAGCTAACAGCTCACAGCTGCCTGTGACTTCAGCTCCAAGAGATCTGACACCTTCCCACCCCTACCCCCTCAACCCCCTCAACCCCCCACCCCTGTTCTGCTCTCTGAAAATGCCTGCACACATGTGGCATACTTGCATAGGCACACACACACACACACATAAATCAATAAATATTAAAGTTCTGAAATATATAAGAATAATCTGACAACATAGGTAAGGTCCTACCATAAAACAAAATTATTTGCAACACATATTTATTTCATTTATTTTCTTTGGAATAATTAGCACAAATCAGAAAGTGTGAGTTTTCTCTGAAGGGCAGCTGTCAATCTTTTTTGTTTTTATACAAGAGCCTCACTGTATAGTTCCAATCCTGGAACTTCCTATGGCAGCCAGATGGCCTGGAACTCACAGAGAATGGCTTGCCTCTGCTTCCCTAGTCCTGAGATTAAAGGTATGTACCACAGTACTCAGCTCAATCATACTTTTGAAAAAGGCTCTTTTAAGTCAGTAAGTATCCTACAAAACCAGACAGACATGGCTGTGTGCTTGATATGAAAGGACCACTGGGTTCAGACCTTAGGAAAGCAGAATTCTGCAATGGCTTAGTCCCAGACAAGAGCTGAACTGAAGAGACCTTGGGGCATTAGGAAATGCCTGGAGACCCTAAACAAAGTTCACTAAGCTCCCATCCTATAGGCAACTACAGGACTGCTAACAGAAGCAGCAGGCTCAGCACTGTCAATACTCAGGGCGCAGCCAATCACCACCATGGACTCACCAGAAGGTGTGTTTTAACTGACCCCAAGGTCATCTTCTTCAAATTAAACTCCAACAAGTGATGCTTTAAAGTATCAAATAATCAAACTTATGTGGCCATTCTGTTATTAAAAATATCCCTTCCCTGGCCAGGACTCAATAACTAACACAATATTGCACAATATTAAAACAAGTTAATAACAGTTCATGGCTTGATACAAACCAAGAAAAAATGGCATGCAAAAACTGTCTATTTTCTTTTAAGAAGAAGAAAAAGAAGAAGGAGGAGCAAGAGGAGGAGGAGGATAAAGAGGAGGAGGAGGGGGAGGAGGAGGAGAAGAAGAAGAAATGCCAATGACCAGACCTCACTTGGACCTCTCAGCCAATTTTACCACATGTCTATGTTAAATTCAGTTGTTGGATCTTTCTTTAAATAACTTCAAAAAATGCACTTGAGACCCACTACTCACATCTTCGAACCTCATCAGTTACTATGACAAAAGAAATCATGATTACATGAAAAAAATTAACTTTGAATTATCCACTTGTTTCCTAAAAGATGACAAGCTAGAAATCAGCTTTGTAGCTGTAACCAGATGGGCTTTCTTCTTCAGGTATCCAGGAGACAGGAAGGGAAGAGCCTTGAGAGGTACAAGACCAAACGCACAGGTGAGTGAGGATCCAGGGAAAGCAGGTCCAGAGTAAGGTTGTTGGGGAATCTGCAAGAGTGCTCAGGTGACCAAATGTATGGAGTCCCAACCCAATAGCATATTTTGGGAGTACACAGTAGTCTGGATGGAGGATTTGCATAATTGAAACCACCATTTTAGCATAATAGTAAATTGGAAATGGAAAGGTGTGCAGGGTGTCAAATCATTGGAAAGGCTCTTTCAGTCAATTATGCCAGGTACTGTTTAGATGCTGGGGGGTTGGGTGGGGGCAAATGAACAAACACGCACCCCTGTCTTCCTGGAAAGCATATCAGCTGACATTCCACAAAAGAGCACCACAAACTGAGTTACAATGAGACACACCTATATGCGTGCCTACAAACACTAACAAGTACTTGATTTGAAATCATAGTTAGGGCATGGAAATCAAGAATATACTGGCGGCCCTGGGTTCCATCCCTGATCTCTCTCCCTCTCCCTTCCCCTCCTCCTCCTCTCTCTCTCTCTCTCTCTCTCTCTCTCTCTCTCTCACACACACACACACACACACACACACACACACACACACACGAGATACACCGGGGACTTTGAAAATGTACCTATCAGATGATCAAATGATGCTGTGGTTAGGAAATGAACTTTTTTTTTTTCTTCTTCTTGGTGAACTTTCTTGAAACCTATCATTCTTTCACAGGGTTAAAGGAGGCAGGATGCTTGACATTTGAGCTGCTTCCTTATCGGTTTTTCAGAAAAGCTGCCTGCTCACCTCAACATCAGATTTGCAGTAGTGACTGCTATCCTGTGTGAAAAGCAGCCAGGAAGGTGGCCCTGTGCACAGGGAGAGGAGAGTTTAAAGGCAAAAGCAGCTCCAGCTTTCTGAGCACGCTTACCTTTCAGCTAAACTCTGAGCAGGAGTACGGCCACCAGCACACACATCACACACATACAAATACACACACATACATGCACACCACACACATACAAATACACACACATACAACATATATGCATACTACACACTACACACACACATACTACCCACACACACCACACCAAACACACACATACAAATACACACACATACATGCACACCACACACATACAAATACACACACATACATGCACACCACACACATACAAATACACACACATACAAATACATACACATACAACATATATGCATACTACACACCACACACACACATATACTACCCACACACACCACACCAAACACACATATACTCACATATAACACACATATGCACACTACACACACACAAATACACACAGTTACCACCTATACCCATACTATACACACTACACACACACATACCACACATGCACATTACACATACCACATACACACACCACACACACATACACAGAGAACTTTACAAGCAACATTTTAGAAAGGCTTTTTTTTTCTGTGAAAACCAAAGTATGTAGTAAATACATAGCACAAGCCACATACCATTTCCCCTTTGGCAGGCCTGTGGGAGAAAGGCAGTCTACCCTCCATCTATATCTTTTTAAAATGTAGGCACAGGCAGGAACAATCAGAAACACACAGGGTGCCCTTTCACTGCTAATTATTTAAACATGAGTAGGATTTGGTTTGGGTTTTGTTTTGGTTTTAGTCTAGGCTGGCTTTGAATTTCCAATATTCCTGCTTAAGAAAATTTACATTATTTCTGTTTAATATCTTTATAATAATTCTGGACTGTTTTATCTTAAATTATAAAGTTGTTCTCTGATACTAGATGATTTCATTATCATTCAAACACATTCAAAAATCCCAAACATTTCATTCAGGATTTAAAACTTAATACAATTTAAAACATAAAATTACTTACTATTTGGTCCCGATATCTAAAAGCATTTTTAAAAATGTTTACAAAATACCTAAAAGAATTGTAGATTAAGCCCTTGTATACACCCAATCCTTCTTCAACTATTATTCACGAATGGCTAAAAACCATGCCTCATATGTAAGCTATGATCTCTCTACGCCTGCACATATTTCTATCAATTTTTGAAACATTTTCCAGACATCACAGCATTTCATGTATCAGGTTTCTTAATGTATCTCTTAAGTGATTAGGATTCTTTCAGGTATGAAGTATAAATACTACACATGTGAGGTAAAATCAGAATACTCAAATAAAAAAAAAATGTCTTTCCTAATACAACTACTCTAGTGATCAAGACCTTTTTAAAATGTAGTTACAGACCTCTGTTCAAAATAATGACTAAAATATTTGATGTCATTAAGGTCTTAGAAAGACTGGATCTTTGCAGAGATTGGGACTAGAGGTATAGTGTACTTAGTGGAATATTTGCCTAGCACACACAAAGCTCTGTGCATGTAATCCCTGACACTATCCCACATAAACAGGGCATAGTGGTTGGTGCATGCCTGCAACCCTAGCTCTTGGGAGGGAGGTGTAATATCCTTGGCTACATGACAAGTTTGAGGTCAGCCTGGGCTACATGAGGTCCTAGCTAGGAAAAGGGAGAGAGGGAGGGGTTGAGAGCGAGGAAGGGAGAAAAAAGAGAGAGGGAAGAAGAAAAAGGGAAAAATTGTATCCAGAAATCTGATGGTATTAAATTCTCCAAAAGAAAACCATTGGGCTTAGCTTGCTGTCTCATGGTTAACTTTGAACAAAGGTTGTTTCATTATTATTCTTGTGCCATCAATACTAGTGCATGACGAAGGTGACCATACCATTAGGGTGACAGATACCATTAGGCCACCCCACCGCTATGGAATTCCTTCAGGAAAGCTGAACAAGAGCCTCGCTGGTGAGTCCTTTCTCCACAGCCATGCCAAGTCCCAGGGTTTCTGGCAAGCTAAGGGTCCCTAGACCATGTTTACGGCACACTTCTTCCAGAGCTCAATGCTCACTTCACCATCACTGCTGGGAAAAGGAGCCTAACCATAAAAAAAAAAAAAAAAAAAAAAAGACACTGGAACTTCGGCATCTTCAGGCTTAAAATCTCTCTGCAATGAATTATAATATCCTTTTATTGGAAGCACACACACTCTATCCCCTGGCACCACACACATAAGAACATAGAGACTGCATATACATGATCTTAAGTCAATCCCATAGCTTTTAATAGTGCCCCACACTATGCAGGCTCTCCAAACACACACATTAAAATTCCAGAAGACAGAAAACAACAGATAAATTATTCTTCATTGATCCCAGTACCTCAACAAAGGGGGAAAATGTTTACTCACTTTCATAAGGATTTGTGTGATTAATATCGCAATCAAACCTCCCAACCCTTCTCTGAGGAAGAAAATCTCAACAGGTAACAAGTGTGATTATTAACATGGTTTTTCAGAAGTACTGGTTTATGGTCTTTCTATTTTTGTATTAGTGGGTAACCACAGCAGTGGTATAAACTGCAAACCAGAAGATCTGAATATTTAACACATCCTATGATCCAAAATACAGTTCAAAACTTTGGCACATGTCAAAAACCTATGCGGTCCAAGCAATGGCACATTTTAATGCATCCAGTTTGGATTAGTAATCACCTTTGATTCTGGAAACAAACAAAGTCCAAACCCAGCTTTCTTTTCCCATAAAAAATATGCACAGTCAGCCCCCCACTTCCTCTGAGAAAGAGTTCATAGCACTAGACAAGAGTCTTTGAATGAATCCAACCAACTGCACTGCAATTTCCAAGAAAACACAAGAGCAAACCACCAGAAAGCATAATATTACAAATTTACCCCTTCCTCTCTCTTCCGTCTCCCAGCAGTTCTGAGTCTTTAGTGTGGGGCTTCATCCTCTCTTCAAAGGTTGGTTACTGGCTAGATTGTAGTCAGGCTGTACTAACACACACACACACACACACACACACACACACACACACACACACACACACACACACCTTCCTTCCTCTGCGCACCCCACAGACATACAGTGGGGCTGTCCCTTCATCCCTCAGAGCCTGAGCTCCAGAGAAGTCGCAGAGCCCAGCATATTTGGTAGAGCTGTCACTGCGAATCTGAAGACATGAATGTCATCCCCAGGTGCTCCAGCCACTATTGATACCCTCTCACTGTGGTTCCAGTGCGCCAGAAAAGCCGGACAGTCACAAGTTAGTTAGCGGCATTGGAAAAGCGCTCAGTTTTCCCCTAAATGTGTTAAAGTTGGTTCTTAACTCTAAGTGAGGAACGCAAGGTGAGGAGAAAGCGTGAGATCACTTGTACAAGAAGGCAGCGACCAATACTGCTTCTGGGGGGAAATTCAAACCAGAACCAGAGAGTAGCTCAACTTCTGCGCGCTGCTGCGCTGCGGGGAGAAGGCACCGGTGAGCCTGGCTGGGGACCCCCAAGTTCCCTTCCTTGAGGGTTGCTTTCCTTTCTAGAATAGGCAAGATCTCAGGTGTGCAGCCCGGGGGGGGGGCGCCAGACTCAGTTTCCCCGGGATGGAAAAGGCAGCTACTCACCTGCGCTCGGAAGTACAAGAACAGAGCAACACTGCAGACCACCTGGCCCAGCCCCAGCCCTAGGAGGGCCAGGAACATGCAGCGGGAAGCCGCAGGGGGCGGCGGCGCGGCGGCAGCAGAAGTCGCGGGGTGCAGCGGACCCTCGTGCGGGGCGCCGGGGCCGCCGCCCATCTCCTCCGAGCCGCGCAGGTACTTGCTGTAGTCTCTGCTGGCCCGGCGCATGGCGCGGCGCCCGTTGCTGGGACGCCCTGCTCCGCGATCGCTCCTTCCTTTCTTGGGCCGAGGTCCTGGCAGTGACTCCCCCGGGCGCGGGAGAGAGGGCAGGGTACCCAGGGCAGCCCTAACTCTTATAAACCTCGTGGAGAGGGCTGGCCTAGGGAACCAATCAGCCCCAGGGAGGCTGCCTCTTCCACTCCTACTTCAACCCTCCTTCCTTTCCTTTGCCCTCCCCCCTCTTCCTCGCTCTCATCAAGAGGCCTCCTCCCTCCCCAGCAGGGCCCTCGGTGGAGGCTGTGGGTGGGTCCTGGCTCTCTCAGCTTGCCCATCCTAAGTTTGCATCCCTGGGCCTCAGTTTCCTCAGTAAGATTTAAAGAGTTAGCTTCAGTGAACTCCGAAGCCCTTTCCTGCCCACAACTCTCAAAATATCAAATGAGACCATCCTCAAGGATACTGAGGTTTGGCCTCTGCTACGCTTCCAAATATAGCCTCCCAGGATATTGGGAAGACTTGGGGAAATTTTAGAACTCCCTCTGAAGTCTTTCCCTCTCTGTTAAAAGTGACTTTACACGAGGCAGATTTTGAATGATGCTACAATAGTCTATAGGCTCCTATAAGAGAGGGAAGTGGGGCGGGGGGAAGGAGAGGAAGAGACAGACAGCAGGGGCAAAGGAAAGAACTAGACCAAAAGGGAACGGGAAAGGATGCAGGCTTCCCGGGAAAGAAAGAGCTGTTAACAGAGCATATGTAGAGTTAAGGTCCAATGAGACAGCTCTGCATCTGATGGAAATCTCGGTGACCTCAATTTGACCAGTTGACTCTTCTCTGTGGAAGGAGAAAACCTACCTCTGAAAGATGCTCTCTGACCTACACACCACACACCAATTTTGTTTTCAAGGTTTTTCTTTTTTTTAATTTAGACTTATGCTCTAAAGAAGAGCATAATTGGGAAGAAATATTAGCTCTCTTAGAAATTCCGACACAAGTTCAAAATGTCTGATGCATGTTCAAAGGCAGGTGCAGAGTCCCTTGCAGTACCTACAAAATTTGGGGTGCATCTACATTATTAAGTAGTACTTTTGTGCATTTCCCTCTGCCTAGTTCTCTGATGGACACTTCCACAGGTGTGTGTGTGTGTCACTGGTGTCCCGTTTCTGAGTTAGTGATGCTTTCCCGCTGGGCAACAACACTATCCATTGTTCCTCTTATTCTTTTAATGAATCTATTATCCAGGGACAATATTGAACATAAGACATCAGTCATTGGAAAGTATTGATTCTCTGGGCTCCACAGAGCTTCCAGTGTTGACACATTACATGTCACAATACCAAAAGCCTAAATCGTTTACATCACTTTTTTATTTAATCGTGAAAATCTTTGGTGGTTGGGGAAATAGATCATTGTGGCAGGAGTTTCTTTTTTTTTTTTTTTAAACTTTATTTATTTATTTGCCTTGGTGTTTGCCTTGGAACTGGAACTACAGACAGTTGTTAGCTGCCATGTGAGTGCTGGGAATCGAACCCGGGTCCTCTGGAAGAGCAGACGGTGCTCTTAACCGCTGAGCCATCTCTCCAGCCCCCGTGGCAGGAGTGTGTTAAAGCTCCATTTCTTTTTCTCTTGAATGCTTGAGTTGTATCATTAGCAACAAATGCTGCCAGTTGTTCTCAAACTGGCAAGTGCATCTTGTTCATTTTCAAGGATAGCCAAGTTTACCTACATTGTGATCAGCTTGCAACCCAGGCATCAGCACTCCCGCAAGTCAACCCCCTCGCTCTCTAGCAGAAGGGTTCCAATGCATACTTCCCACCAGTGTTAGGTTATAACAATCACAGTTTTTACTGGCCTACCAGAAACATTCTTTTGGTTTGAGATTTATTCATCTTATTTTGTGTGCATGGGTTTTCACTTCCATGTATGTATGTGTACCATGTGCATGCCTGGTGCCTTCTAGGTCAGAAGAGGCCATCACGTCCCCTGGAAATGGAATTGTCAGTGCTTGTGATGGTTCATAAGCATGCAGGACCTGGGTTCAGTTCCCAGGACTTCAGTTCTGCAAGATCAACAAGTGTTCCTAACTAGGGAACCATCCCTGCTGTTTCTGTCAAGGATGCTCTTAAATGGAAATGGCTTTTGGGTTTTTTTTGTTGTTTTTGTTTTGTTTTGTTTTACAGGTTTCATGCTGGTTTTCCGAGCTTTGTGGGAAGGCTGGATCGTTTTTGTTCTTCAGTGTTAATGTCTATATAGGAAAAACAGAATAAAAGAAGAAAGAAAGAAAAAGAAAGGCAAGCCATAGTCACAGCATTACCATAAAAATAGGTGTGATCCTGTCAAAGTATGAAAACTACCCTTAGAGACACATTTCTCTCTTAGATAAAAATAAATAAATTCTTTTGGGAAAGCCATGCACAATACTAGTTTTGGTAGATATGGTAAAGACTTAGTCAAAAGAAGTTTTTGAAGATAGTAAAACTTGAGGATTATAAAGCAAGAGAGAAAAACCTGTCATCCAGGAAAAGGAGGAAATGAGTCATGAGAAAGTGAGAAGGCTAGAATTGAGAAACGCTAAGCTATAGGCCACTGTTGGGAATCCCTCTCTAGCCCACTTGCACATTCTTTAGCAACCACGGTTGTCAGTCACTCCCCTTAGGCCCTGGTGACTGCTTGTCCTAGCTAACTGGTAGGCACAGGACATAATTTGATGTGCGCTTAAGAGGGGCGGGACTAGCAGGCTTCTGGCTCTGGTGATTGGCTGAGGCCATACATCAAAGAAAGGATGACCGAAAGGTTTAGTGATGCTATAGAGGACAGTCATAGTGAGATCACATCCACATCAAATATTCTCTTATCCATATTCAACATATAGAATTCATAGATTTCTTCACATTTACTAGCTTACGGTCTATCTTTTCATCTCACTGTTTCAATATGTTTGATATTTATGTGTTATCTTTGTAGTAACAATAGAGTATTTTGAGAGCAGGGTAGAGAATCCTCTGTTATAAGGCAATGACTGAAATAATCATGGAGGCTGAGAGGGCTTGTGCTCTAGCTCGACAGACCTCTACTGCCAACAGAGAAATGAGTGCCCTCCAGGAACACTGTTTCTCTCAGAGCCATTCCAGACCCCAACTTCCAAATGACACCCCCTCTAACAGCAAGAAGTAGCCAGACAGAAAATCGTGGCTCCTATCCTTCATATATAAAAAAGTAGGAATAAAGGAAATCCCCCAGTTCAAAACTAGAACCATAAAGCAAGCCTAAGGCTTCAGGAAACCTGCCAACAGTGGAATTCCAGAAAGCAGTCCACTCCACACACCCTAGAGACAGGAGATGCAAAATACAATCAGACTCATGGCCCACTGGGCAGTGTACCCCCCAAAAAAAATGAAGGAGGAGGAGTTTCTGGGGCTAGTGAAGCCAGGCTTGTTCCCCTCCTTACTCTCCATGAAATTAATTATAATAATTTCAGACCTGGCATATTCTCTTGTACTGTTGGATACTGAGCCATAGGGTTTGAGGGTGCCAACCTCTCGTACCAATAAAGTCTGACTTTGCCATTTTGAGGTGGAATCTATCCTTTTATCTTTCTTCATTGGCTTATTGCCTCCAGAAGCTCTCATGGCCAATGGTATAGTTATAAGTTCTAAGAGGCAGAGAGATTTAAGAGATTCCAACCTAAAAAAATCTAAGAATAGTGTCTCCAAAGGCCATAGAAGGCTGTTTGCTCAAAACCCATGACCAAACAAGAAAAACTGGCATTTCCTCCACCTTTTTGGTTTATTAGGGCTCCCAATAGTTTGGATGGTTTGCACCCACTCCAAGGATGATGATCCTCTTTGAAGAATATCCCATTTCATGTGTTCCTCCCTTCCAGAAACACACTTGTAGATCCTTAGATCTGTGCCACCATATTGTGTCTTAGTATACTAAAACCCACCACATTGGTTCATAAAATTTGCCAGCATTCACTCTACTCAGAAAAAGAGTATTTTATAGTCTAAAGTTGGGTGTTGAATTATCCTCAATGTTCTCCTGATCAACAGTTTCAGCAAAATATACCTGAACTCTGCTAATTGCATGTGATTAGAAAATCCAAAAGTTACCTCTCTTTCTTCCCATTTTATTTTCCCCTAAATACATACAATTTTTTATCTGATCTTCACCACAATACAAATACTCTCTTAACTCATTTCCGTACTCTGAATGTGAGTCATGAATTGTGAACATCTCTGTGAGACATGTCTCTCCAGAGAAGGCTTTAGTTAGATGCTCCCAAAGGTCATGTTATGTCTTCATATTATTTGACATGGTCAGCAAGAAACTGCAGTCAGAGCATCTAACTTTTCGGGTTCCTTACCTCATTATTAGAATTCTATTGACAACTAAGAGCCTGCTGGATGGCTCCAGATGACAGAATGTGTGGTATGTCTGTTACTCTACAAACAATAATGAGGTCACACTATGAAACTTACTCCATAACAGCCTGTGAAGGTATTTGCCTGTTTGTTTGTTCATGGTGAAATAGTAAGTCCTGACTGAAAAAGAAAAGTTAAAGAAAATGGTGATCCCTTCAACTCTAGTAAAGGGATTAAAATTTGTTATAACAAAACTTTTTTCTGTGTAAAATTGTGTCTAAAAATGACAATTATAATAATGCAATAATGTTGCTCTTTCCTTTACCATACATTAGTTCAGCTCTTCTCTCTTCAGAGTGCAATCTCTTTCTCTCTCTCCTCATGTCTGTACCAAGGAGGCTGGCCCCCATCAGTCAGTGGGAGGCTGTGGTCCAGAAAACAAGAAGGAAAGCAAGGTCTTGATTCTGTCTCATCCTAGTTACCAGGCTCACTGAGATTCAAGGCTCACACCCTGGACTTTCCTCAGACCCCGCTCTGATTCTTGCTAGACTCTGGCAGCATCTTGTCTCTTTGTAGCCCATTGGGCCAAGGAGCATGTATTCTTCTCATATATAACAAATTTAGCAACTTAAAAATAATGGAGAAATGTATTAAAATAATGAAGAAACAGCTCTTGGGGTCAAAAGTCTAAAATGTCTCTGCAAGGGTTTGGGGGGTGTTGTTTGCTTTTGTTTTGCTGGAATCTTCAGAGGAGACTTGATTTTTCCAGCTTCCAGCCTCTGCCTGTGTTCTGAGCACATGGGTCCCCTTCTTCATCTTCTGAACTCTTCATCCAATCTCTGACCTCTGTTTCTGTCCTTACATACTCTTTCTGACTTCCATTCACCAGTTTCCCCCTTATAAAAATCCCTTTTTAACACTGTACCACTCAGACAATATGGCTGATATAATATATATATATATATATATATATATATATAATTCTTTTTTGCTTCACTAGTTAATTTAGGATTTAGGGTATGGCCATTTCATGAAAAGCATTCATCTGTCTCCTGCAGTATAAGAAACATTCATTTTTGCTTGTCCTCAGTTCATTATTTTTTAATTTTCTTACCCTCAGTTCATCATTATTTCTTAATTTTCTTAACCCTGACCAAAACTCTTCAAGTTTCTTCAGCTCTTTATCTCAGGTTTACCATCCTTTTCTGAAAAGGTCTGGGTGTGATATGGAGTTGGCTTTCTGTATCGGGTTTCACATATTGCCTTCAACCAATCATTAATGGAAAGTGTTCAAAAAAATTTAAAAAGTTCCAGAAAGAAAATCTTGAATCTTCAACAAGTACTATGATGAATGCTTGCAAACTTTGCTGTATGAGCATTGTAATATAAGGGATATTACGAGAAATCTAGAGATGACTTAAAGACTATATGAAGATATGCATGGAGTGTATATTCTTCTGTTCCATACTATATAAGGGTCTCTAGCATGTCCAGATAGTAAGCAATGACTGTGCTTGCTAAATTAGTAGCAAATTACATATGATTTATGAGCTTGGGTATTGTAATACATGCATACACACTCACACATATATATATTAATATATATATGCTGATAATAATTTTTAAATACTGTAATAAATAATAAGTATCTTACCTGGGACTGGGTTAGCCCAAGCAAACTTAATCCTGTCCTTTACTTTGTCCTTTACATGTTGATCACTTTGTTTTTTTCTCTGAGCAATCTGTCCCTTCTATTCTGGGGCTCAGCCTGCTTTTGCTCACTGAATACCCTAAGAAATCTCTCCCTGTGGGAGGGAGGCGGTTATTTGTTTATTAGGTATACAGTGTTCTGTCTGCATATTTGCTTGCATGCCAGAAGAGGGCACCAGATCTCATTACAGACAATTGTAAGCCACCATGTGGTTGCTGAGAATTGAACTCAGGGTCTTTGGAAGAGCATCTTGTACTCTTGACCTCTGAGCCACCTCTCCAGCCCCAAACCTCTTATTTATATCTAGCCTCCCAAATAGTCTATCCAGCATTCTCAATGCCCTTTACAAACAACTTGTTCTCATCACATTTTCTTCAAGCAACAATTAAATTAATATGATATGACAAGTTAATATTAATTTATGCCAATGGGAAATCAAACAATGTTTTAGGTGACAATCTGAAGACTTATTTCCTTCACTGTAAAGAAATGTGCTTGTAATAGCAAGTTATTAGATATAGAGTACACTAGTTACTTTGCTCACACTGTGATGAAATACCTGACATGTACAACCATGTTCAGTGATAAAAATCTTAATAACAATGTAACCTCTAGGTCTCCAGCAAGCAATCTTGTATGATAGCTTTTAAATTACTATTAATTCTACTTTATGCTGAAATAAAAGTATTGCCTTAAGTATTGGACATTTGAAACAAACTTTTGAGAAATATTGCAATCAGGATGATTAGTGTTGTTTCTGAAAATAATTAAATTATATCTAAGTATCTCAATTTATCTATTTCCTAGTTATCTCTTACTGTTAAAACTTTCCTTTATCATTCCTTATATGTTCATGAATACATCCTTTATCAGGTCTTTTATAATAGCTCTTGATTTAAGTTTCCAGCTGTTTCCTTTCTGTTACTTGAGTCATCTGCTGGTTTTAAAACTGTAGCCCTCAGTTTCTCTTCACATCTTCAGTCTTTTATGATATTTTCCTGTATCTCAAAGTTCTCCTAATTATTTTATATTTCCTTCTCCTATAGACATCTCTCTGGTTTTTCCCCCCTTAGGGCTCTTCATACTTTTAATGAACATTTTATATGGGGGAGTCTTGCTTTGAGTCCTAGTATCAGAAAATTTAACCCACGATCCCTTGGCTCCAACACTGAGGTAGAATGAACCACATGGTGGCAAGAACATGGTGATGGATGCTACTCCCCTCACATTAGCCAGGAAGCAAAGAAAGACAAAGGGAGTCTAGAGATAAAATGCTCCCTTCGAAAGCACCTCCCAGATGACTCACCTCTTCCCATTAGGCATAGCCCCCTAAACCTCAACCCAAATATGCTCTCAAATTATAATTCCATCAGTGAGTAGATCCAAAAGTTAAGCCAGAGTTTTCATGATCCATTGGATTCCCTGAAGCCCCATCAGCTGACAGCTTTAGCATGGGACCTTTTGAGGGTGTGTCAGTTCTAATAAGACATTCTGCCTTTGACTCTGGTGACATTTGATCTAGTAACTGTCAACTTGACTGGACTGAAAGAAGCTGCTGGGTATACTGATAAGGGATTTTTTTTTTGATTATTTAAAGTGGGAAGATCCATTCAAAATGTGGTAGCAGCACAGACAAAAGGAGGTCTGAGGGAAAAGCTTCACTTTTTCCTCATTACCTTCAGCTTTCACTGTAGGGCTCATTTCTCACATTCACTCCTCTATTTATTCACTGATATCAGATCAGAATCCAGACAGAACTTCACTAATATCACAACTTCAGGCTTCCAAGCAGACTAAAGGCCAGTGGCTCTCCAGGAGTCCTGCATGTGGTGATATGTTACATGTTTAATAAAACATAGACTATCAAGTGATCAACACACAGTCAAAAACTAGGCAGACACAACTCAGGAATTTCTTGATCTTTAAGTACAAGGCCAAACTGCTGGGCTTCTATGGCACATACCCTTAATCCCAGCACAGGGAAAGCCCGGAGTGGTGACCTACACCTTTAATCCCATAACTCCAGAGACAGAGAACATTATTTGTTTCTGTGAGTTCAAGGCTGACTACCAAATAGAGTAGCTCACACCTTTAATCCTAACCTGGATGGGATACAGCTGAGCGAAGAAGGTGTTTAAGGCAGGCTTAGGAAAACATTGGAGTAGAAGCGACCAGGAGCGAGGCTGAGGAAGCTGGAAGATAGCTGAGTGAGATTTGAGTGTGGTGTTTCCTCTCTCTGATATTTCACTCTTTCTCTTCCATTACAATCAGAATTCGTGCTACACCTGTAGGCCTCCATAGCTACAGTCAGACTTTTGAGGCATCCAGCTGTGTGGACCCAACAGCTCCAGGATTCTATGCTTCACATCTATTGTTCAATTGCTCAAAGTATGCCATTTACATTAGTCTGATAAATTCCCATTTAATATATATGCATGCTATCAGTTTTGCTTCTCTAGAGAACCCCGATATACCTCTCTAGGATCATGTTTATCCCACAATGCAATTTTATTTAGTCCCTATCTAAGAATCCCCAAAGAGTCAATAGTTCTAACATTTCTCAAAATTCAAGTCCCTCTGACATTCAGACAAAATCCTAGGCTCTGAGCCTCTATAAAACCAAAAATGAAACACATACTTCTAGCACACAGTAGTGAGACATGACACACATTTCTACTTTGCGAGGGAGGATGAGAACACGGAAAAAAGGCATAGAACACAGTAAGACCAAAGCCTAGAAGGGAAAACAAACTCCTACAGGTAATGCCTGGCATCTAGGGCAAGTCTTGGTATGATAAAGCTTCAAAACCCTAGGACAGCTCAGGATGCACTGCCTTCCCGACTTCAGCCTCTCTGAGTCTTGGTGAACTCAGCACCCATCCTTTACTTGGACTATTTTTTATTTCTAGCATCTCTTGACTTCCATGTCTACACTGAAACTTTGGTTTCACTCTTAATAGCTCCATGAATTGCCCCCTTGATCTTCATACAAGGAATTAGGCCCTGCTGCATATAGCCTAAGACCCCAAACTTACCTTTTAGATTCTTTAAGTGTTTATGACTATAACTTCTTATATTCTACATGCCTGCTCAACTAGCAACATGATGATGATGGTGGCGATGATGATGATGCAAAGATTGGCTGCCAACTGATGTGATCCTGGGGCCCTGTTTCTACAGCTGCAGTAGCTGAGCCAAGTGAAACAAACCCCTGAAAATAACTTGTTAGTTGGACCTATAGAACATAGGTCTTTCCCAGCCCCTCACTGTACACCCCACTGAAGGGAGAAGATCTTACAAATGAGTTTACAATGTTATGATCTGGATGGATAAGATCTTGGGAATTCATAAGATTTCTTTCCTGTTGCCCCCAGTGAATCATACTTCATTTCTTTTCACTGGAGCTTATCTTCCTAATTAATTACACCATGCTTGTCTATAACTTTCACACGCTTCTTTCCTTATCAATATTCATAGTGGTTTCAAATGTTTGTGCTCTACTTTTGGTTCCCAGTTCTCACTGTAAACATGGTTAAAAGAAGCAAGAAATAACTAGTGTTCCATCTTGGGCTGCCTTGGAATTTTCAAGTAACTAGTTCATTCTCTTGAAACTTACTCTACCATGGAGTGTTAGAAAACACACACACAATCTAGACAAGATCTTTGTCACAAAAATGACATGAATATGCATGAGTCCAATACACGACAGCATCTTCATTCCCATCTGAAACCTCATGATTACAGTCTCCAAAATTCTTTAAACTCTCTCAAAAACCAGTTCTGAAGACTCTGCACTACATGGTCCAGTGCAGTGACATCTGTGACTCCACTTCCCAGAGCCAACTTAAAGAGGATGTTTGTGATGATTTGTCTTTCAGAACTATGGTGGTAGGAGAGTATGGTGTGGGAGCCTGTTCATCTCATAGCATCTGGAAGCAGCTAAAAACACTGAACTTTTATTTTTCTGCCAGTGTTCACTAGTGTGAATGCCCATTGCACTGATTATGTTAGGTGACTGGAAACATCCTGGGCAATGGTGGGCACTTATGAATAAGGTAAGGAAGAGGCTTCCTCAATAAGAAAGTAACTTGAGATAAGTCAGTAAGGCTCTGTCTGTCAGTGCTGGAAAATTCTAGTAGGTTCTTTACATCTCTGAAGATATACAAGGCCAACTGTCAGTAAAATATGGGACTGCTTTCTATTTCAGACTTCACACGGTGTATTTTTTTTTTTACCTTATATGTGCGCTTGTACATAGGCACACATATGTCATAGTGCATGTGTGCAGCACAGAGGACAGCTTTGCCAGAATCAATTCCACCACATGAGTTCTGGACATCAATCACAGTGTCAGGCTCGGTGGCCTTTTCCTGCTGAGCCATCTTCCTGATCCTACACAGCCATCTTTCTGGTCCTACACAGCCATCTTCCTGGTCCTACACAGCCATCTTCCTGATCCTACAAAGACTATTAATAGATAGGACCCCTCCTGGTTACAGACTAATTTGTCTAGGAGTTAATCTATGCTCTTCTACTTCTACACTGTCTCATCAGATGCTGAAGCTGTAGGTAAGCCTCCCATAACCATACATTTTCTGTGTTACTTAGGACAGAAGTGAAAAGAAATTGCTTGTGCCAGTGACACTTTCCGGGAGCCCTGATTTCCCTCCCACTTCCTCTAAATCCTCTTGCCCTTTCCTCTCTAGAGTGCAAATACAATTTCCTTGTTGCTCTGGTTCTGCTGGTTTTCCCCCACTGAACCCATCTTCCAGGTTCATCTACTCACCATGTGCAACTGGCTATGTTACTTTCTGACCTACTATATGAAGCCTGATCTTCTTGCTCCTTCCTCATTGATGTGTATCTTTAATCTCACCTTATATCACTGCATACCTTGCATTTAAAATTCTAGCTTCAGAACATAAAGAATAATTTATAATGTCTTCATACTCTGGTTTGTTTTTGTTTTTGTTTTGTTTTGTTTTGTCAAACTTCCACATCTTTGTTCTTTGGGCCTTTATATATTCAACAGGTATTTATTGAACACAAACTGTAAGTTCTGGTTTTGTTAACCTAATGTCAGTTCAATAGAAAACTTCAAAAGTGAGAAACATAGAGGAAATATAATTTGATAATAGAAATGGAACAGGAAGAAATGAAAATAGAATGTAAGGAATGTATAGAACACAATTAAATGGTCTAATGTATGTATAATTGGAGCTACAGAAGAAAGGGAGTTGGATAAGAATCATCTGAAATTACCATGAGAAATTTTCTTTTTTTTTTTTTCTTTATTTTGTATTTATCAAAAAAAAAAACAGTAAAAAGAATTTAAAATGCAGAAGAGTTAACAATAACTATACAGAGGATAAGAATCATAAGCATGGCTTATCAAGGGTAGAAATACAAATAAGATTGCTACACATATATTTTCTTTGTGTTCAGCTTTCCCTATATATCCTTATTCAAG
>PVIH01015679.1:0-21363 GCA_004025045.1 Sigmodon hispidus
CATTTTCTGATATCCTCTTCAATTTCTTTCTTCAATGATTTAAAATTTTTGTCAAATAGGTCTGTTACTTCTTTGGTTATAGTTACTCCAAGGTATTTAATACTATTTGCAGCTAATATGAAGGGTAATGTGTCCCTTATTTCTTTTTCAGCTCTTCTATCTTTAGCGTATAGAAGGGCTACTGATTTCTTTGAGTTTACAATGAAGCAGAACACAATCCCACTAAAATTTCCCCCTTTTTAAAACAAAAACCCCAATTCTAATTTCTTTCATATGATTCTTTTTTTATCTGTAACAACTTGTAACTGTATTGTAACCAAAGACAACCATCCATAATCTATTTTTTGGAGAATGTTGGCATAGCTCCCTAGGCTACTTCCTGCTGAATGGGGGTGCTAACAATCCCATGGATAGCCCCCCAAAATTTAGAATTATGAACAACTCCTTAGTGAAGTAGTCTGTAAGGCTGGTTCATCTTAGCCAGTATCCTTGAAGTTGTTTTGAATGTAGAGCTCAGAGGAAACTGAAACAGAGGTGCTCCAAAATGCTGGATCATCTTGGTCATCTGTTTCAACTGGAGACTTTTCAGAAGGTCTTCCTCAATCAAACTTATTTTATTTAACCAGGAATAAATCCACAGCCTGTCATTTTCTGTAGAAATAAAAAGTAAATCTCTTCTCTGTTGTAGTAGGTTTCCTGGCCTGTTTGGCGCCAGAGTTTGTAACCTGGTGCGCATGTGGCAGAGGTTTTGACCCTGGTTCACGCGGCTTTTGTCCCCCAAAGAAATGAATCAGATGCTTATATTACTTCATACTGTTTGGCCCATGTCTCATGTCCATTACTAGCTAGCTCTCTCATCTTAGTTCAACCCATTTCCATTAATCTTCCCGCCACGTGGCTCAGCCTGTGGCTGGCCGGTACCTTTTACATGTCTGTTCCTCTTAGGGGTCAGATGGAGACCCCTGCTCCTACCTGCCTGTGCTCTGATCCTCCATCCACTTCTACGGTGCTGTGCATAGGCCAAAACAGTCCTTTATTTACAGCGTGCAAAGAACATTCCATCACACTTCTCCAAGGTAGCATATCTTTTGATTTTAAAGTCAAATCATTTACAAAATGATTATTTTGTATTAATCCACCAACTTTTATGATCAAATCTCTTTTAATAGATCTTACTACTTCCTTTATAGTAAATAACTTAGACAAGATGATAATATACAGTATCAAGACACTCTTTAGTATTTCCAGCTTATTATTATTATTATTTACTCTATTTCTTTTTAAAGACTTTCTCTATATTTTTTCCATTTTCTTATTCTTTCAAGCCTATATTTTTAAACATACCCTGAACCATTTAGAGGTTTGTTTTTGAATATATCTTAACTGTATATTTTTTATCCTTTTTGTTTCTGACCATACATTTGCTTGGCTAGGATGGTGGCTGATTTTACCCAGCTCCCTCTATTTCTTTCTGTTTCTGACCACACCCATCCATCTGCTAAAGTGTGACTAGTATTAAATGCTTGGTTATGATGGCTGGCTCGCTTCACTCAGCTCCTTGTCTAGCTTCATAGAATTTAGCTTTTAAACAGAGGTTAGACTGCTTAAGTTGGCAGACACAATTACTACTCTGGGGAAATCTTGGGTACATATAATCACCATGTAAATCACTGCTGTCTGCTGCTCATGAACTCCATTTAAATATGTGGCCTGTGTTATCTTTACAGGTTGATTCTTGAGCTGCTGGATTCAGTCTCTTTGACTCCACCCTTCTTCCCCAACTATGATCTGATTTGCCTGCCTACTTCTCAGATGCCTGCCATAGGCCAAGACAGTTCCTTTATTTAAAAAAATGATATTCACAGCATACACCAAGATATCCCAAATCAGCATGGTTGTCTTCTTTTCTTGGCACCTCTCTTGATGTCTTTTTAGGTGTCTCTCCATGATTATGTTTTTACATATCTTTTATTATAAAGGGAATCAAGTAATACATAAGATTGTAGATTATAGTTTTTATAATCCTTGTGACAGAGGTTATTAATATTAGATTAAAGATGCTTGGACTAACCCATAATTATAATGTTGGGGTTTCAACCATTTGGTATTTAGAAGCTAAGGTTTTCAGAATTTATAGTTATATTTTCAAGTACTGACACTAAGATAAACTTAAAGTTTCATTTAATGTATATGTGAATTTCCTTTATGTGTTTAAATGTAGGCATGTGTTTGTATGCATGTGTTTGTGTACATATATTTGTATGTGCATATGTGCAAAAGTGCACATATGCACACATGCATGCATGTCTTCACTGCACTGTCCACTAAGATCATACTGTGAAGCCCCAATTCTCAATGTAATATATTTGGATAAGAATCTTTGGGAATAGATTTTTTTTGTAAAGGCCTTTTTTTATGTATCTCCCTGCTTACCAATCCTTCCCTGTATGCCTTCAGCCTCCCTTTACCCCATCTCCCAATTCTAACTTCCCAAAAGATAGGAAATCTCAAGGTGGGTCATTTAAGTGTGGCACATCCACTGCAGGCAGGTCTGATTTCCTCATTCAAATATCAAGATGAGGTTAGGCACATCTCTACAGGAAGTGTGTTGAGAGTAGTTTTCTTCATATACTGCTAGTGTCTCTTAAGAGAAAGAGCAAACAAGCTTCACGATGTAGCTAAAAAGGCATCTCTTGCAAATCCTGTAGAACAGTCTAACTAACACCCAGTCTTCTATTTCTCCACAATCTCAAACTCCAGTCTTCTAGAACTGTGAGAAAAATAAATTCAGAGTGTTCAAGTTACCCAGGCTATTATCTGATATTATGTACTAGTTGTTGTGTTTTCTGTGATATGAAATTAAAACTAGTTTTAACAAAGTTTTCATAAGTGATTTTTGCCCTTATAGCCTTCATTCCGTGAATGGCTAATTATTGATAAGCTATTTGTAATTTCATGAATATTTTGTGGAATTCAAGAGCAAAGATATAAGCAATGTTGTCATATATCCCAGGTGGTGATAAGAACAGACATTAATCAGCATAGCATTTGTCATAATAGTCTTTGTTTGGGTGAATACTAGACAGTTAGTGTTAAATGTTAATCTTACAGAATATAGAACTTGCTGAGAAATGAGCTTCTTTCCATGCCTATGGAATTTGTCTTTTTATTTTACTAGTTCCTTAAGAATTTTGTACAATGTTTTTTGTTTGTTTGTTTTGATTATATTTAACCCCTCTGTAATGCTATTCAGATTTATCCTCACGTCACCATTCACCCATAACTTTGTCTTTTTCTCCCATCAATACTAATTTGGGCTACCCAATTATTCTTAAATGTATGGCCTTCCACTGGTCAACTTATCATACTTTCCGAGAAAAGTGACTTTTCCTTGCCCAGCAACTAAAAATTACCAATAGCTTCTTAGCTAGGAGTAGAATTGTGCACCCAATTCTTCTTTCCATGCTGACATTTGGTCTAGTTTGGCCTTGTACTGGTCTTGTGCATGCTGTTATAGTCACTGTGAGTTCATATGAACAGCTGCTCTGCTGTGTTCAGAAGATTCTGTTTGCATACAGTAATCTACCTCTTCTGGCTCTTATAATCTTCCTGTCCTTTCTTCTGGAATAATCTGGTTTTTTGGAAGAAAGGAATACATCATATATCTCTATTTTTAACTGAGAATAATGGTCTCTCATTTTCTGCACTTTGGTCAATAGTGAGTCTCTGTGTTAATCTTCACCCGCTTCAAATAATTTCTCTGATGAGGGTTAAGAGATATGCTAATTTGTAAGTATAAAGATAAAAAATTAGAAGTCAGTTTAATAATATGCTCCTTTTGCAAAATAAGAGTAGTTTTTTTTCCTTAGGACAAATGACTGATTAGCCATAGTTTCTGGGCCCAATAATTATGTCAGGTATTGATTTCCTCTTGTGGAACAGGATTAAAATAAAATCAAAAAGTTATTGGTTACTCTTATGCTATTAATACCATTATTAGCATGTTATTTTTTCCAGGCCAGTAAATATTGTGTCTCTCAGAGATCAGAACTGTGAAAAATTTATTCTTAGTTTTTACTTCCTGATATATGCTGACCACCTTCCACTTCTATGAAAACTAGCCAATGTGAATGAATGTACCAATTCCATAACAACTTTATTTTACTCATGTTGTTTGACAGAAACATGGTGTCTTTAGCAAAAGTGCCTTATCATCAAGTTCTGGATGGTGTCTCAATTGTTTTATTGGTGTAAGAAGATCCATTTTAACAGTGAATGTAACATTGGACCAGAGCTATATAACTGAACTTGATTATGTGTTCAATGTGTTTGGCTCTTTTAAGCTTGACTTGTGACTTGCCCATTGCAATGAATAATAAGCTGGAACTATAAATTAAAATGAAAACCTCCATGCCTAAATTGCTTTTGTCTGGGTATTTTATTTTTGCAAGAAGAAAAGAAAATATGATACAAATGCAGTTCCAAGGATATTGGTGGAACTGCATACCTCTTAACATAAGCCTGTAGTTTCCTTTTCATTCACCATTTTACACAATTTGATGTTAAATTTTGACAGCCTGCTTGTCTTATTTTTGATCATGCATGATCCTAGACTACCATGGTAAAAAATAAATATAACAATTTTTATTGAGACACTAGTGAAATAGACCAATGTGCTATTCTATTTAGTAGAAGAGTACCTTCTTTACTTTTATTATTATTTCATTCTGGTAACCCAGAGAAATGTATTCATATCACTCTGATACACAGAGAGTCTTGATAGTAAAGACACCCAAGAAAATAAATAAATTCAAAGTTCTTGAGTCTCTGATGTGTCTCTAGAATCTAACATTACTTTATATGGGCCATGATGGTACATTTCCATAATGTCTGTGGCAGCAATCTCCATATTAAAAGAATAGAGTGAGCTGACTTTGGTAACATTTTCCTTTAATTCCAAGATTTATGAGGCAGATGTACTTACTCTTTTATGAGTTGAAGGCCACCTGGTCCACACATTGAGTCTCAGGACTCCTAGGATTACATGGTGAAATCCTAATTAAAACAAACCAGTAACATTTAAGTATATAAACAAATAAGGAGTCAGATGGATAAATTAATCTCACAAGTACTGTGGTTATTAGTTAAGGTTTATTGGACACAGCAGCAAATGTAACAAGAATTTTACCAGAGTCTTGACATTCAAATTGGCCCATTATAAGGTAAATGTTCAGTTTGGGGGAATTGAGTCATTATCCCAAGTAAAACACAGTAGAAGATGGCTTGAATGTATAGGACCAGAAGGACTAAGAGAAAAATTAAAACCATACGTTGCTAACATTACTATATATTTAAAGGGATGAGATTTACTTCAACAGTGAAATGCACAGAATAACATTCCTCCAAACACAGAAATAAATCATAAACTAATACACATTTCTGCAAAAAAGCATTAGAAGGTATTATAAAAACAGTCACAAGTCATTCAGGTTGTGTAGTAATTAGACACAACAGCTACTGATCTTTCAAAGACACCTGCAACACTATCTTTAAAATAGTTAACAAATAAGTCTATATGAGTTCATCAATGACCTTTATCAAAAGAGAAATTGCAGGCCTTAGAGCAGCTGGTACAGGAACAGTTAAATGCTCAGCATATTGAAGAATCAATGAGCCCTTGGAATTTGCCTGTATTTGTTATTAAAAAGAAATCTGGGAAATGAACAATGGTAACAGATCTAAGGGTGGTAAACAAGGTGATCTAGCCAATGGGCTCTCTACAGTCTGAAATACATTGCTTTTTCTGTTACCTAAAGAATGGCTTATTATAGTTATTGACTTAAAATACTGTTTTATTACAATACCTCTGTAAGAACAAGACAAAGAAAAATTTGCTTTCACCCTGCCCACTTGTACTAATTCTCAGCCTGTAGAAAAGGTATCAATGGAGGGTCCTCCCCCAAGAAATGCTGAATAGCCTTTCTCTGTGCAAATACTTTGTACAAAAACCATTAGAATTGATACATAACTAATTCCCACAATATATAATTTATCCTTACATAGCCAACATCATGCTGGCTTATTGAAATATTGACACCTTAGAAAGAATGTTTAAAGAAGTGGAAAAAAAAGTGCCTGCTTGTGGATTATAATTTGCCCCTAAAAATACAAAGTGGAGATTCCATTAACCATATAGGTTACAAAATAGGCCAGCTAAAATAATTAGACCTCAAAAGGTAGAATTCAGGAGATACAGACTGAAGACACTTAATGATTTCCAAAGATTGTTAGCAGGCATTGCCAATTTATGACCTACTATTGGAATAAAATAAGATAAACTGGGTAATTTGTTTAAAACCTTAAATGGTGACAAGAAATTAGATAGTTGGAGAGAATTGTTACCTGAAGCTTAGAGAGAACTGGTTTTGGTAGAAATGAAATTACAAAATGCATGTGTGGATTGTGTGTATCTAGACTTTACTTGCATTCTAGTTATCTTATCCTCTAAGCATTTTTCTAGAGGAATTTGAATGCAAAGGATAAATGCTATGATGGAATGAACATTTTTGTGACATAAACAGTACAAAATTAAAGACATGTGGAAAAGATTTCTGAATTGATTTTTTTATGTTTTAAAGTTTTTATTGATGTATAATATAAGAATATCAGAGAATGAACATTGAATGTGCAACTGGATAAATTTTGAAAAGATGAATAATACACACAGATAACATACATCCAAATTAAGAATGTAATAAACACTCCTGAAGTACCTTCCACCCCATGCTGTATACAATTTAACTTAAATAAAGTAGGAAAAGAACAGTTAATCTAAGATGTTGTAATCCACAACAGTGCTAATATAAGTTGATTTTAAAGTAGACTTGCCTGGAGTGGATGCTGTACTAAGCCACATTGGGAATTTGGGACCTCCTGCCCTTGCTGGGGAGAAGATAAAGTGATGGGGAGAAGAGGGAGTGACTGGGATGGGTGGGAGTGGGAAGGGAGTTTGAACAAGTGGGTACATGAATAAAAAATACGACTTTACTCATAATTAACAAAAGAATTGAATATGGGTGGATGAGCCATCAATTCTTATTTTCATGTGGTTTCTCTGATTAAAATTGAGTCTTTATCAATATTTATGGTATCAATATCTTTTCTTCATCTGTGGAAACAGAACAAAACTCCATCCCCAATGTAGCATATATATTGGCTTCCATTTTGAGGTCAGTACATCTTTGAAGTAGACTGGATGATTTGGCTCAGCTGTTTTTTAAATTTAGTTGCAGAAAAAAGAGTTATGCATTTCATTTATAAAGAAAATGATAATTTTTCAGAGTGAAAAAACATCCCAATATCAGGATAATGACTTTGTATAATTAAGAGTATTTAGTGTTTGGAGAACACAAAAATGTTGGAAAAGCCAAAAGATAAACATGGGACTTGTCACTAGAAGCACACAGGTCAATGCAAATTGCTACAAAGTTCAACTCTATTTATAATATTCATTGAGTATACAAATATTTATATGATACACCTGAAATTATTTAATACATTCAAGGAATCATGACATGTCTATACATGCAGTACAGTGATATTAACAAAAGTCTTAGAATAAGCCCTTTAGATTTCAATCCATTTGACATATTATCTTGGCTTCAGTCTCTTTGGTTTCCAAATGATGTTTAAAAGTTATAGGAAGAAAAATGTACATAAATGCACAAATGTAAACTAATTCATAGTCAATGATTATTTGGTAAATACACTACAGTTTATATCATCTCTATGGGAGAAGCAGAGTCATGTGGAGTGTTCCTATCAAGTAGATCTTTGTGGTCTGTGGCATTTGAGTTTTGCCTGGACAATAACTGGTCTTGGGAGGAGGATTGAAAAGCCAAGCCTTTTTAGAATCAGATAGGTGAATTCATTTTGTTTTTTAAGGTAACAGCTGACTTAATGAAATATGAGCTTTATGTGTTCACTCATGAATTGATTTCTTCATTTATCTATTAAGCCATTTTTTTTGCCAACTCTGTGCAAGGTGTTACTTAAAACTAAGAGAAACTGAAAACTACAGGAAAATGTAAGGAGGCAGTATGGCCACAGATTGCAGGTTTCCAGTGACTGAGAGTCTTATATTATTTATATGCTAATTGATGGCAAACTCCAATCCACATGATACTAAAGAGGATATTTTTAATCAGTAGAACAATAAGAGAGTTATCTAGATAATTATGCATAAAGTAGCATCTTATGAGGACTTGAGCCTAAATTTGTCAGGTCAAAGAAAGTCAACCCTCCTTCACTCCTAGTATATATAACACATTACAGTGGCTACATTAAAGAAAAAAGATTAAAGAAATACTTAATAAAGTTTAGTATGAAAATTTTCATCATAAACCAAAAGTCAGTATTTATTTTATATTCTTTTTGGCAAATACTTAAAAACATAAAATATTTCCTGACAGGAATAAATAATAAGTTTCCACTTACATTTATGGACAACTTCATAAAAGCTTGTTTGAAAATGGTTTTAAGCAAGACAAGTTAATAAAACTGCAATTTTAAGATGAATTATAATACATATTAAGTATACCTACCTATACAGTGTTATCAAATATTATCATGTGAGTCTTGTATATTTCATACAGCAAATCCCAGTTGAGTTTCATAGCTCTACAAGGAGACTATGACAAGAGGCTTTGCTTTATGATGCTGCAGGGCAGGCATTATTCCCTCCTGGTTTAACACTATGTATAGGTGGCAATAAGAAATCTAATGAAGAAAGCATCAAACCTGAAGTAGTAATTTCAGGAGAAATCATGCATGGTTGTTTGAATAAGGGTGAGTAAGAACTGACATTTTATGTTATTGACTGTGGGATGGGTCCTTTATGCTCTCCTCTCTCACCTTTATGCTACTGTCATCCTTTCTGTGTGAGAACGCAGTAGAGCATATTACAACCAGAGGGCTCTCTTGGTGCCAGATTTTCCTGCAAGCTGCCACAGAAAATAGATTTTTTTTTAACAAAGCAACTCTCTTTTTAAAGAGCTGTGAAAAACTGGTACATTTAAAAGTTTTCCTATCGCTGTTTTCCTACAAAATCAATAGCCTCACTTCAATTTATGATGATGCTGAGAATCTTTTATTTGCATATAGGTTATTGCTATAATGGAAACAAAGCACATATTGTACATGTTTTGTACTTGTAAATTGAGACAGCCCAATTATTTCTTGTTGTTTAAAATGAGCACAGACTTAGCACCAATGCTGAAGTAATACTATTACAAACATATAAAATTTTTTGGAAATAATTTTACTTCCAAAAAATTATGTAAATATCTGGATATGAAGGTATATACTTGCAATTCCCAGACACAGAAGGAAGAATTAAGAAGATCTCTGAAAGTAAAAAGCATGCCTGCCCTTCATGAAGAATTGTAAGCCAAGGAGAGCTGCACAGACTTCTTATCAAAATAAAACTATATGTTATAGTACACTATACCACATAGCCAAATAATATATAACTGTACAACTCATAGCATGGTTGTATATGGTATATATAGTATATACGTATATATTACAACATGCAATATTATTCCATAGCTAATACATATATATGTGGACTAAAGAGGTATTCTAAATGTAGGCTTTTAAATGTATAAACATAGTTTTACATTGCTAATACTCTGTCTTGGTTGCTAAATGCTTATTGTGCTCATAAAACTATTGCATTAATTAAACTAAGCAATCCATTCTACTTTTATCTACCTACTACACATGTTAATACTTTTGTATGTTTGTCTTTCTTAAAAATAAATACTTACAGGTGCTATAAATGCACTATTTTATTGAGCAAAATGTTATTTTTATTTCAGAGGTTTGAACAGAGAAGCCATTGGTATAATATAAATATGTGAAGAGAAGTGTTTAATCATCAAGTGAAACTTAACATTACACTCTTTAGAACTGCATGATTCATCATCCTTGGTTGGTAATATATATCACAAGTAACTACTATTTACTATATTTTGCCTCAATTAAATGCCCTTGTTGAAATGTTAAAATCCATTTTTTAAGATGAATAGTAATATATTGCAGAGACATTCACAATTGGTGTTCCTTTCAAATCACTCAAAGCAAAGTTTCTCTAGTTCTTTAAGACTCCATTTTCACATGGAATCATACTAGTATCTCTGACTGTGTTGATATTTCACTGCCCCAAGGCAAGGACACTAAGGCTCTTCATTTAGCTGATGAGTCTCTAAGAGACCAATTGAAGCTGTTTTGCTAAAATCTTATAAAAGAGTTCAATCCATGTGCCTCCCTGAGGTATATTGTAGCTTAATCAATAAACAGGGCCATACAATGAATCCCTGGTGACATTTCAGATGAGTTATAATTGTTGAAGATGATAGACTCATGGGTGATGATTAAAGAGACGATGGTAAAACATTTTGATTTTTATATCCTCACATTTGTATAAATATTTCTTATTTTGGCCCATTTCTATTAATTTCTGTAAGGCTGTGCATATCCCCATACTGCTCTCCACTGTAATAACTAAATTCAGAACATTGCATAATTAATCTGTCCCCATAATTCACTAACCTTTTGGGTATAGAGAAAAACACTTAACTTAATGTCTCAATAATTTCAAAGTGCCACTTTTAAACCACGTCAAGTTTGAAGTATCGTGTGCCCGTGAAAATGCTTTGGTAATTGTACTCACTCCTCTCTCCAGTATTCTAGTTGTTCTTGCTGCAGAATTCTCACAGGAGCTTTGAATCATTTGCTTGTTAACCACAGTGAGGTTTATTCTAGTCGATAGGTACATCCTTCCTCAATGCACAAGACTGAACTCTAAGGCTATCTGCTGCTTCACCTGTGAACATTATGTAGCGTGGAGCAGAATAAGACAGAAGCAGGAGGCATGTTGCACATTGATCTGCCAAGGCTTTGCTTAATCCAGGATATTCTTTCTTTGCCACTATATATTTGAATCTTGAAATCTTGGGTATGGTACATATGTTACGGTGTACTCAATATAATATTTTACTAGTCCAGGACAGAATGGAAAACAGCTGAAATAAAACATATTTTAGCATATATAAATAAAATAATTAGTGGTGTGTTTCAGAGTAACATGGCTAAAATTATTGATGGGTTCACTGTGGGACCTGTGAGAAGTGATTAAGTCAGTATATAGTTTTGTAATGGGATAAGAAAGAGAAAAAAGAATAAAGTTCTTTTTCATGATTTCAAGGACACATGATGCTATCAGAATAATTCTCGTTAATGTACAGATTGTAGAATGCTACTTTAGATTAATATAGCTGTCTCAGAGTCATTCTAACATGTACATGGATGCTTATTTCCAGGGATCTAGAACACAACTAAAACGATAAATGGAATAGGCAAAACCTCAGTCCATTATATAAAATAACTATAGAGATTCTCACTTAATTTAGGGGGCTGATAAATATAAATCTCTTTCCTTTATTTTTTAAGTTTTAAATATAGCTTTATTGAGATACAATTTCTTTTTTAATATTTTATTTTTATACAATAAAGTCTCATTTTTTGTTCAAGTATCTCCTTGTTCAAACTTCGTTCCTCCTCCTGACCCCTCCCAGTCACTGTCTCTTCTCCTCATTTCCCCATCTCCTCCCCAGAAAGGGAAGAGGTGCCAAGGTGACTTAGTTCAGCACCCACTCCAGGCAAGACTGATTTCCTCATCCTAATATCAAGACTGGGTTAGGTGTTTCACTAGAGGGAATGGACTCCAAGTTGCCAGTGGGCTTCAAGGTGCTTCAGACTCCAAGCTGTTCAGTGCTTGTGGTTTGCAGCTTGGGTGATCTTTGCTTTTTGTTTAAAGTTCGATAATGAGTGAGTGCATCCCCTGCTTATCTTTCTGGGTTTGAGATAGCTTGCTCAGGAGGATATTCTCCAAATTCATCCATTTGCCTGCAAATTTTAGGATATCATTTTTTTTCTTACTGCTGAGTAATACTCCATTATGTAGATGTAGCACAGTTTGTTAATCCATTCTTTACTTCAGGGGCATCTAGGTTGTTTTTTGCTATTATGAATATGCAGCTATGAAAATAGTTGAGCTAGTGCTTTTGAGGTGTGAATTTGCATCTTTAGGGTATTGCTGCATCCTTGGGGAGATTGATTCCCAGTTTTTTGAGAAACTGCCATATTGCATTCCAGAGTAGCTGAATAAGCTTACACTCCCACCAACAATGAAGGAGTGTTTCCCTTTCTCTGCATCCTCTCCAGTACAAGCTGTCATCTGTGTTTTTAATCTTAGCCAATCTGACAGGTGTAAGGTGGTATCTCAAAGTTGTTTTGATTTGCATTTGTCTGATGGCTAAAGATGATGAGCACTTTTTCAAGTAACTTTTAGCCACTTATAATTCTTCTGCTGAGAATTCCCTTTTTAGTTCTTAACCGCAATTTTTAATTGGGCCAGGCCCTGCCTCCATTTTGGGCTGCATCTTCTTAGAGAAACAGCTTCAGACACTTGCCCAGAAGCAGTGAGGGGATTTACCAGTGAATTCTTTTCCAGGCCTGGGAACACACCCACGGATCTGACCTCATGCTGCACCACAGTAAAGCTGGGGGGTTCCTTCTTCAGTGATTCCTATAGGCACATAGCAGGAGAAACCTCCTACGGCAGGATAAGCTACATCATCACAGAGGGATGCTTTAGAGCATGTGTACTCACGTTTCAAACAAAGTCAAAGATCATGAAATCCTCATGTCCAGAGCAGACAGGAGATGCACAACCCCTCTAGCCACAACTGACTAGAAGCTAAGAGTGAACCATTGAAGCAATGGGCAGATGCTAGTGCAAGAATATATATAACAATATAAAGAACAACAAGGCAACAGCAGAAGAAACTGGAGGTTCTACAACAACAAGACCTAAAGAGAGCAATGAAGAGGAAACAGAAGGAAACACCATCAAAAACATCTTTATGAAAATTATAGAGATTAATTTTACAGTATGTATCTACGCAATATAAGAACTAATAACACTCATACTGTAAATATAAGTCAAAACATTTTAAACAACTTTAAGTTAATCCTTGAACCTTATAGTTTTTATGTTTTTAATATATACAATAAAGGATAATCCATTTGTTGGTTTGGGAATATAATCATTTTTATAGCTTTCTTTGAGTTCTATATGTATTTGGATATTATCACTCTGTCAGAATTGGAGTTGGTGAAAATCTTTTTCTGTTCTCTGGGCTGCTGTTTTGCCCTATTGAACATGGGTGTAGTTTTGTTTTGTTTTGTGTTTTGTTTTGTTTTGCCTTACAGAAGTTTCTCTGTTTCATAATAACCAATTTATTGATTGTTGATCTTAGTGTCTGCCTTATTGGTATTCTGTTCAGAAAGTGTTGTCCTATGCCAATGTATTCAAGAGTATCTCCTCCATCAGGTTCAGTGTATCTGGGTTTATGTTGAGGTATTTTATTATCTTGGACTTGAGTTTTGTGCAGGGTAATAAATATGGATCTATTTGCCCTCACTATATGCTAGCCTCCAGTTGGACCAATATTGCTTTTTGAAGATGCTTATTTTTTTCCTCTGTGTATTTTTTGCTCCTTTATCAAAAAATCAGTTATCTATGAATTTGTGAATTTATGTCTCAATCTTCAGTTTAGTTCCATTGATACACCTGTATGTTTTTGCCAATACCATGTGAGTTTTATTATTATTATTATTATTATTAGTAGTAGTAGTAGTAGTAGTAGTAGTAGTAGTATAACACTGTAGTATAGCTTGAAATTAGAAATGGTGATAACATTGGATGTTGTTTATTGTATGGGGTTGTTTTAACTATCCTGGACATTTTGCTTTTCTATAAGAAGTTTAGCATTGTTCTTTCAATTACTGTGAAGAATTGTGTTGAAATTGAAAATTTGAGAGGTACTGCATTGAATCTGTATATTACTTTTGATAAAATGGCCATGTTTCCTATGGTAATCCTATCAATCCATGTGTATGGGCAATTCTTGATATCTTCAATTTCTTTCTTGAAAGATTTGAAGTTTTTGTGATACCAGCCTTTTACTTGCTTGAAAAATATTTCATATTATTTGTGGCTATTGTGAAGGGTGTTATTTTCTTGATTTCTTTCTCAATCCATTTGTAATGTGTATAGGAAAGGGTATTGTTTTTTTCTTTTACTTTTTTTGAGTTATCCTGCATCTAGCCACTTCACTAAAGATGCATGTCAACTGTATAAGAGTTCCCTTGTAGAATTTTTGGAGTTGCTTATGTATTCTATCATATGATCTACAAAAAGTGATAATTTGACTTCTTCCTTTCCAGTCTGTATCCTCTTGGCCTATTTAAGCTTTTATTGCTTTTTGTAGAATGTAAACTACTATATTTAATAAAGATAGAGAGTAGAGAGCTTTGTCTTGTTTCTAATTTTATTGTAATCACTTTGAGTTTCTGTCATTTAGTGTGATGTTAGTTATTGGTTGTTTTTTTTTTTCAGGTACATCCATTTTATTCCTAATCTCATGAAGACTTTTATCACAAAGGGGTGTTTGATGTTATCAAAAGTTTGTTCGGTATTTAATGAGATGGTCTTGTGGTTTTAATTTCATCAGTTTGTTTATATGTTAGGTTACATTGGTTGATTTTTGTATCTTGAATCATCTCTGCATCTCTTGGCTGATGCCTACTTGATCTTGGTGAATGACCTTGATATGTTCTTAGATTCAATTGCAAACTAAATCCATCTGGTCCTGGGCTTTGTGGGGAGGATTGGGAAGACTTTTAATAACTGCTTTTATTTCTTAGAATATACATGTCCACTTGAATTGTTTATCTGATTTTGACTTAACTATAGTAAGTAGTGTCTAATGAGAAAATTATCCATTTTGTTTTGATTATTCAATTTGTTAGAGTTCAGGTTTTTAAAATATTACCTAAAGATACTTTGGCTTTCCTTCATGACTGTCATTATGTCCCCTTTTTATTTCTTATTTTTAAATTTGGATATTCTCTTTGCATCCTTTAGGTAGTTTGGATAAGTGCTTGTCTATCTTGTTGATTTTCTCAAATAACCAGCTTCCTGTATTATTCATATTTCCTATGATTTCCTTTGTTTTCAGTTTGATTGTTTACTGAAGTCTATTTCTTATGGTGATCATGCTTCCTTTCATTATAGAGCTTTTAGCTTTCAGGCGTTTTGTTAAATTGCTGGTGTGAGGAAATTTCTCCAAATTCTTTATGATTGGCACTTAATATTATGTTCTTTTTTCTCATCTTGCTTTCATTTTGTCCCATAAGTTTGGATATGTTATGCGTTTATTTTTATTAAATTCTAGGAAATCAAGGAAATCAGTAGCTCTCCTATACAGTAAAGATAAAAGGGCTGAAAAAAATAAGGGAAACATCATCCTTCATAATAGAGGCAAATAGAGTTAAATACCTTGGAATAACTATAACCAAAGAAGTAACAGATCTATTTGACAAAAACTTAAAAACACTGAAGAAAAAAATTAAAGGGGAAAGCAGAAAATGGAAAGATCTCCCATGTTCCTGGATAGGTAGAATCAACATAGTAAAAATGGTAATTCTAACAACAGCAATCTACAGATTCAATGCACTTCCCATCAAAATCCCATCACAACATCTTATGGACCTTGAAAGATCCCACTCCCCCTAGAAGAACACCTGACTCAGTCTTGAGGTTGGGGGGAGAAAATTGGATCAGTCAGGAGTGGAGGCTAAACTAGGCAACATTGGGACAGTGGGACCTTGGGACTGCCTGCTGCCTGCCTAGGGGGGGATTGGGAGTTGTGGAGAAGAGAGAATGACCTGTTTTTGGTGGTAGGGGAAAGGGACCTTGAATAAGGATATACAAGAATAGAAAATGTGACTTCTTTGTTCATAATAATAGAATAAAAAGAAGTTACAAGACAAAAAAAAAAGGTATCAATGATTACAGCTTGAGACTGCTCCCTGGCTCCCTGGAAACCTAAATTGTCTAAACCTTCCTCCTCCCTCAGCTGTACACAATAGATTTCGCTCTCCCCATTCAGATGCATAAAATAAAAGCATCACACTTCAGGGTTTCTGCTGGTGTGTCTCCATCAGACAGCACAACTCACCTGATCCCAGCTTTTCATTCTGTGTGTTTGCCCTTTCTTCATTCCCTTGTCACTACAGGTAAACTAATCTCAAAGCTATGGAGGTTTAGGAAGTTTTTCTCTAAAGTTCTGATATTTCCAAGGAGCTTTTTCCATAAAGATTGAAGATTCATTCTTTTTCTTTAGTACACACACTCATCTACTTATATATATTAACATATTATATAATACATATTATATAAATATACATATATAGTGTGTTTGTGTGTGAGAGTGTGTATGTGTACATAAAAAAAAAAGAAAGAACAATACTCAACTTCATTTGAAATAACGGGAAATCCAGGATTGCCAAAACAATTTTGCTCAACAAAAGAACCTTAGGAGGCATCACCATCCGTGACTTCAAATTATACTATAGAGCTACAGTAATAAAAACAGCCTGGTGCTGGCATAAACACAGAGTTGTGGATCAATGGATTTCTAATTGAGGATCTGGGCATTAACACAAAAAATCCTATAAACACCTGATCTTTCAGAAAGAAGCCCAAAATATTCAATGGACAAAAGATAGTATCTTTAACAAATAGTGTTGGCATAGCTGGATGGTAGTGTGTAGAAAAGTGCAAATAGATCCGAGCCTGTCACCCTGCACAAAACTCAAATCCAAGTGGATCAAAGACCTCAACATAAACCCAACCACACTGAACTTGATAGAAAAGAAAGTGGAAAATACCCTCCAACGCATTGGCACAGGTGACCACTTCCTAAATATAACACAAGTGACACAGACATTAAGAACATCAATCAATAAGTGGGACCTCCTGAAACTGGAAGCTTCTGTAAAGCCAAAGAAACAGTCAATAGGACAAAACGACAGCCTACAGAATGGGAAAAGATTTTCACCAACCCTACAAGTGATAGAGGATTGATCTCTAAGACACATAAAGAACTCAAGAAACTAGAACCTAAAACCTTGAATAATCCAATCAAAATTGGGGTTCAGAACTAAAAAGGGAGATTGATTTAGCAATACTCTATGAATCTTGATCATAATAAAATTATGGTAGCCTAAATAGACCACTAATTTTCCTTTTGGAAGCTTTATGCTAACCCATATTGCTACCATAACAAGCAAACCTGTATATCAAATAAGGATATACAGGAATGAAAAAGAAAAAATTCAGAGGGAAAGCTGAACACAAAGTAAATATATGTGTAGTAATCTTATTTGCATTATCACCCTTGATAAGTCATACTTATGATTTTTATCTTCTTCATCATTATTGTTAACTTATCAGCATTTTAAATTCATCTTACTGTTTTTCTTGATAAATACAAAATAAATAAAGAAGGAAAAAAATAAGCAAACCATTGATACCTGGGCTGTTTATTCTTTTTATTATAATTGTAATATAAGATGATGGCCTTTCAGACTGACAAAGTTTATTCAGAAAGAGCAAAGATAACAAAAATTGAAGCTTTCAATTCATCTTATTTATATGCATACTATGATGTGACAAAATTTGACTTTGATCAAAATGAAACAATTTTTATAATTAGAATTCTCATTTGAAAACATTTACGAGATGATCATGTTTTTCTTGCCCTTAACATAATAAAAATATGAGGCATGATGGATGTAATATTGCCTATATTGTATAATATATAACAAAAGAAAATGCTTATAAAATATAGTAAAATAAAAATTTCTTAACTTTATATATTAAATATGCTATAAAATGTTTAGATTATTTAAAATTTTCAAACAGTTTTATATGATCATTTTATAAAAGTTACCAAATATGTATTTTAATTAAAAAATAGTCAGTGCCCATCTGGAATAGAAAACCATAGTATTGTTTTTAACATCATATTATGTTTTTTAACTAATTAATGTTTTCTGTTTAAGATTCTTCTGGGAAAGAAAACTAAACATTTAATAAGAAGATTTTAAATTATGTTCCTTATTGCAAATCAAAATGATAAAAGCATGCTTTTGAAAATTAATTTGTATTGCTTTTACATTTTCTCACTCACCATTATGTGGAAATAAGATATGGATTTCTCTTTATAAAAAATGCTCTCTGAAGTCTCTTTCAGGCACAGCTTAATTGGCAAGTTTTGAACAACTACTTGGAGCTTTATGAGATTATGGCATTTGGAATCAGGCATGCTTTTCACACTGTAGAAGGAGCTGGCATTCTGAAGATCTTGAAGGCTGTTACAGTCTCCTTCCTATAGGAGCATACTCTCAGGTAGGAAGCAAAAACTTTAAATATATAGAGGGTTATGAACTTTATTAAAGGAAGTTAGCTGACTCATGAATAACTAGCCTGCCAGTCATGTTCTCTAACTTCTGCCTTGGTTTCCTTTCCTCTTAGCAAGCTGTTGATGCAATTCTTTGGACAAGTAAAACAAACTAAAGGCACCAAGAAGGAGTTCTGAGAAATGTAGCATATAGTTTTTTTGGAAGGACTGTTAATGGTGCAAAGTAGGCAAAAAATAATAATAAAAAATGCAGTTTGAAGTATTTGACAGTATTTCTAAAACTTGAAGTAAAAGCTTAAATCACCAATACTGTCTAGTTTTTGCATAGAACATTGATTAGAATGAATGAAGACTTTTTTTTTTTAGGCGAAGACTGGACTGAGAACATTTACGACCATTTTACTTGACAGAACTAATAATAAACTCTGTATTAAAATGAAAAAAATGATAACTCTAAAATACAAAAGAACATGGCATTGACTGTTTTCAGCAATTTCCTTAGTGTATGTTTGGCTCATTGGTATTTTAACATGAATTTAATCTAGAGTCAGTAAACCAAGACTCTTAGATTTTTCCAGAAAGTACCCTCAACTCTAGAATCAACTAATTTATTCTTTTAGTTGTATAGCTATATAGCCTTTCATACTCAGTCAAAATGCAAACTTACTGTCCTGAGTATTCTTGAATCAGAAATTGACAATATTAAGACTTCAAAGTTTTTTCAATTGATTTGAATATTAAAAATAATCTATCTTTTATATAAACCAGGCATTTAAAAAATAAGCTTACAGTACCACTAGTTTCTACTTTCTTTGTCTTTCTGTCTTATTTAAGGCATTTATCTTTATATAAAAAAACACATATTTTGATTAAAGGTTGAGATGTCAGGGTTGGGGAAAATAACTTGATAAAGTGATTACCTTGTATGAGTGAGGCCCCGAACTTGATGACAAGGAAATTGTAAAACTGCTGAGCATGGTGATATGTCCTTTTAATCCCAGTCTTAAAATGGTGGAAATGGGAGGATCCATGTAGCTTCCTGGACAGCCAGTTTAATTTAATTGATGAACTCTAGGCCAATGAGAACCTTTTTCTCAAAGATAATCGTGAAGGCCCATCCACCTATCCACATTCACCGATATACTAATGGCCATATATATGCATACCTGAAAAGCCAAAGTAACAGTGCAAATCTCATTGTCTATCAACTTTGTGACATGTGACATATCTAGTGTGTAAAGACCTGTAGTGATCTTCATCCTGCAGAGGGAATTCCAACCTTAAAGCTATCCCCCCAGTACAACATTAAGTCTAATAGCCTACTTATGAAGCCATAACAATACAGAGTTTTTCAATTAGTTGGAGAGTGCATAGAAACTCATTGTAATGACCTTGGGTTTGCACCTTATGAAAGACCATGTGTAGAGGAAAGGATAATGGACCTATATTTCTAAAGACTGCTCATGTTAGAATATTCATATTCTCAGAACTCTGGAAACATATATCTAAAAACAGGTCTAGTCAGAAAGAAAAAGAAAACATATGAGATAGAATATTCTCCATATATAATTAGTACATTTACATAATTGAGTTATCCAGGCCCAGATTTACATTTCTCCTTGGGGTTTATTCTAGAAAGGAAAGAAAAAAAGGCCTTAGGGAAAGTAGATATAAATAGATCGTTCTCCTGGATCTGTTTTATTTTGCTGAAGAGAAACTATTTGTTTCTGTAATTATTTTGCTGGGCCCAGAGTATGTTGTCTGTCTCAGTGAGTAATGTGAATCCAGTTTAAGCTCAAAAGATTTTTTTTCAAGCATTAATTACATTTGTACTTTATATTCATTGTTTCAAATTTAAAATAAAATAAACTAACAAAATCCAGTATTTATTTTTGCTGTGATTCTCCTTAAGGTTTCACAAGACTTGGGGTGCACTGTTTAAAACAATGCCATGGCAGCACTTCCACTGTTCTATAATTTAAGGTGTGAGACTGGATTTCAATAGAGTAGAGAAAAGCCAGTAGAATCTAGTGGAAAATTAGGTCTCTTGTGTTAGTTCTGCTTCTGACCCAATGTATGACCATGAACATGTCATTTAATTGCTTTGGGCTTTAGTGCCTCATGTGTTTAAATATAAGGAAGACCAGATGATCTTTCTCAGTGCAATATTTACAATTCTGTCATTTTATGTCATTTGTAGAGCCACCTCTATTTGTGTAAAGATAGTTTTAGAAAAATTATGGTTCAAGACACTGGGGAAAAATGTTTGACATGGAAATACTTATATGGCTTTGATAAATAAAGAGAGAAATTTTTCTAGGTATATTCAGGCAAGAGTTTCTAGGAACTAGGAGGTCAAAGATACCTCTTCCTGGAACTTTGCTCTATCCCTGAATAAGTACTATAATAATGTCATCTAAGAGAAAGCAGACCTAACTATTCAGCTTAGCATTTGATGATGGTCCTTTCTATACTTGCTGTCATAATACAAACAAGGAAGTAGAAAACTGCTCACATATAGGGATCATAAAGGTGACCAGTTAGTGAACAACTACACAAGGGACTTAAGACTATTCTTATTCATATATAAGGAACATTTCATAATGGTACTTCTAAAGATTTTTTTCAGTTTAATAAATAAATTTAATGATATTTTTTGATCATTTATATACATATATGAATCATTGGAATACATTTTAAAGGATATCTAAGTAGGAGATTTTAAAGATAGACTGAATATTCTTATAAAGATATGGTCTTCTATGAGTTAATGTCTACTATTTATTGATCAACATGCTAGAAACAGTGACTTGTTGCAAAGTGAAACCTTAGGCATATTTGTAGTTTTCATTCATTTACGTTTTGTGAAGCTTAGAGTTTCTTGAATATGTAAGCAACGCCATTCCCTTGCATATTCCTGCCATGGAAAGTGGATAGGTAGAGCTGTTCTAAATTGGTAGGCTGT
>PVIH01015679.1:21463-48753 GCA_004025045.1 Sigmodon hispidus
ACAGGGATGGAAAAAAAAAATTCAGAGGGAAAGATGAACACAAAGAAAATATAGGTGTAGCAATCTTATTTGTATGTCTACCCTTGATAAGCCATGCTTATCATTCTTATCCTCTATATAGTTATTGTTAACTCTTCCACATTTTAAATTCTTTTTACTGTGTTTTTTTTTTAATAAATACAAAATAAAGGAAAAAAAATAGATTAGCTTCATGCTACTTAATGCTATTCTTGCAATTATAAAATGTTTATTTAGTATTTAGCTAAATAAACTAATAATCACATTTTCTATTAATATACTGCAATCTTAAAAATAAATTAATTGATATTAAAAAAAATAAATTGGTAGGCTGTACTGATATTGCATCATTACTAATAAGGTTTTCTCTCATTGACTAAGAAGTTCATGTTTCTATCAACATCTACAATGTTGAGAGCCTTGCCAAATAACTAGAAAACCAGGGGAAAAATCCAGCCTATTACAAATCCTGATACTGTGAATCAAATAATACTCATGTAGTCATACCATTAACAAAGGTAGTATTATAGAGATTACATCGTAAGTTTTTTTAAGCAAAAAGTATAAAGAAAGCAAACCGACAAAGAAAAAAATTTCTGAATACTATATGTTATTTTAAAAAAAATAGATAAGGGAAACCACTAGTCATTTCTCCAATCTGTTTTCTCACACTCACAGGACTTTTGTTAGTCAGTTATACACACATCCTTCTACTAAAAGTGATTTTACAAACTCACAAAAATCTCATTGACATAAAGTGCATTTCCATTATTTCTATATAAAAGCCTCTGATTTAAAACTTAAGTCTTACATTTGAAATTCTTTTCCATTATTTAACAGTTTTGTGGACTTAAGGAGTGTGTTTAACCTCTGTAATGAGCACTTATCTCAGGTCAAACAGTAAATGGAAGTGTACATTTCTGCAGCTGAATCCAATTTCTTTTTACAAGAAGCATTCATAAGAAGCCAACAAACACAACATAACAAAAATTAATTTGGATTCTTTGCTGCTATTGTTGGCCACAGGCTTTCATCATGTAATATTAAAGCAACACATTTAGGGAGAAATGATCCTCAACTGTCTTAGCTAAGGAGGGAGAAGATCCAAGATGGATGTTTTCCAGTGGTGAATTCATGTTTGCTGCTTATTAATACTTGCTCCTCTGATGGAAGGTAAGGGGATTTAATAAAATCTTTACACAGATAGATGCACAACAATTTATACAAAAGAAAGCATATTTCTTCCAAGGAGAAAATAAATCACAACAACCCGTAACTGTCAAGAAACTGAACAAGAGCATGGGTATATAAACATTGTTGTTGTAGTTCTTGCTGTTGTTACTTCTGGGGTAAATTGGCAGATTATGGTCCCTCACTGTGACTCTTTAATAAGGAACTGGGGTAACAAGACAGATAGCCGCACAGTAGCTACCAGTGCAGTTTGCCACATCAGAGTCATTATTACCTCAACTCCTCACAAAGGGTTTAAGCTTTGGGGATGGAGGGGTCTAGTGAGGTTGGTTGGCTTACAGACTTCCTGAAGGATTGAGGTGTTTACTCTTTCAGCTTAAAGTGTTTTCTAACAGGATGGGATGGTTTCCATCTCTTTAAAACATTCTTTGTCTTACAGAGATTCCTTGATGCATTTAATATTTTCCCTCACTGTAGAGCAGCCTGTGCCTTTACTAGCTTCTCTGTAAGATAGTGGCCTTTCTTCACCTGTAGCTGAGCCTAACCTGGCTTGAGGTGCCTTAGATTTTATTTTGTATGTTCCATGTATTTTAGAGAAAAGAGACACAGTTATTTTCATTATTTAATATGCCTACAAGAAACAAACTAACTACAACTATTGTTAAATTTTAAGCTGTGTTTATCAATTTCTACATTCCAAAAAAAAGAACACAAATACTGAAAAAGTAATTTACAAGAACATTGTAATTCATGGAGAAAAATTTTTAATAAGCTTTGTGCACAGTGAAGAGAGGCTTTGTGATTTTGATTTCAGTGTACATGCTATTTCACACACCAGGAAAACTTTTTGTTTATACATTTTGATTTGCTAACTTTTTTAATCTCTACTAAAAACATCATGTTATTTTGTCACTATCTTCTGTTTACTGTGCTGATTTTCAGTGCTAAGTCAAACTCTTGGAAAGTTCAGAAAACAGGTGACATAACTACCCTTTGCTACAAAGTCTAGTCATTCACCAGTTACTGTCACTGTGCCACTTTCAAATTAGCTTGCAATTCTAGTTTTGTGTATTCTACCAACTTTCTTCCTGGTCATTTATAAAATGGCATGAACCATTTTGTACATATACTTCTAAGACACCAGAAGCTAATAGATTAATTATTTATTGAAAGTTGAACATGTGCTTGTTTTTGTATTCTCTTGAACAATTATTTTAAAATTTTGTCAATGACTCCATTTATTACAAGGGATATGAATCATTCCTTATATGACTGACCCATATGAACACTCAGAGCTTAGCAGATATTCTTTTCTGTCTTGCTTTTCTGCATGCCCAACCCTGTGGCACCTGGCTCATGCCATTCATCTCATGAGCCATGTTTTCTTGTGCCTCATCTTTCTCTAATCATGAATTATAAGGCTGAGTGTAGTGATTGTATAAAATACCCCAATAACATGTCCTGAAACATCAATATATCTCTAATACCTAAAGAAAAATCAGCATATAAATAATGTATACAGAACTATCTTGGTTTATTTTCTTTTGATGAGTGTAAGTGTATGTACCTGTCTGTGTATGTTAGATGTAAATGTGTATGCAGTTGTATTCTTGTGAGAGCTTGCTTGTAGAGACTTGATATTAGATAACACATAAAGCAAAATGAAAACTATAAAATAAAAATAAAAATTTAGAGCTAGCAACCAAAATTTTTTTTAAAAAAAGTGAGCAATGACATCTTTTTTTCTTTCTTTCTTTCTTTTTTTCTTTTTTTTTAAGGCCACTGATGAGTGAATACATCCTCTGCTTCTCTTTCTGGGTTTGTAATATCTTGCTCTGGAGGATATCTCCAAATCCATCCATTTGCCTCCAAATTTTAGTATATCATTTTTTCTTAATGCTGAGTAGTACTCCATTTTGTAGATGTACCACAGTTTGTTAATCCGTTCCTCAGTTGAGGGGCATCTTGGTTGTTTCTTGCTATTATGAGTAATGCAACTATGAACATAGTTGACCTAATGCTTTTGGGGTGTGAATGTGTGTCTTTTGGGTGAATGCCTAAAAGTGGTATTGCTGGATCCTTGGGGAGATTGATTCCCAGTTTTCTGAGAAACCACCATATTACATTCCAGAGTGGCTAAACAAGCTTACACTCGCAATGTAAGTGAAAAATGGAGGAGTGTTCCCCTTGCTCCGCATCCTCTCCTGCATCAGCTGTCATCTGTATTTTTAATGTTAGACATTGTGACAGGTGTCAGGTGGTATCTCAAAGTTGTTTTGATTTGCATATCTCTGATGTTTAAAGGGCTCAAGGCTAGAACATAGCTAAATGACACAGTACCTCACTTCTCCTTTGATGGCCTCTGGCAGGGGTGTAGGTGAGGAAAGACTTGTTTTTATTTTTTGAGAGTCTGGTCACAATGTTTTTAATTATGATCCAGTAAGTAAATTAGCAGCATGAATGGGTGTTTTTGTAAAAGGGGAGATCATAAGAGTCGGTATGAATCTGAAAAACCTAATAACTAAGTTTGATGGGGTGCATAATAGAATTTTGAATAGGAACAAGACATAAATGTGTCTGCATGGGTACATTATTTGAATGCATAGTGATTTTCTGTGATGGTCTTTGCACCTGTGAACAATGTGACTATCCTTTGTTTAGTCAGAAGTGACTGTTTGACTTTGTTTTTTTAATTTTACATACATTCTGCACTCATAGATTAGGGTTTTGTTATTTATACAATAATAAATATATGATCAGTTTTTTAAAAGATAAAGTTTATCTAAGACTAGATTTTTACATAACAATAACATTAGAGAAAAAGTACAACAACTTGTTCCCTAAGTCTTGGAATGCTAGAGTCAGATATCATTATCAAGGAAATATTGGGGCAGCGGGACCATGGGACTGCCTGCAGCCTGCCCATGGATGAGATGGGGATTTGTGGAGAAGAAAGAATGACCTGCTTATTGATTGTTAGTCTTAGTGTCTGTGCCACTGGTGTTATATTTAGGAAGTGGTTGCCTGTGCCAATTCATAGAAGTGTATTTCCCACTTTCTTTTCTATCAAGTTCAAAGTGGCTGGGTTTAAGTTGAAGTCTTTGATCCACTTGGATTTGAGTTTTGTGCAGGGTGACAGGCTCGGATCTATTTGCATTTTTCTGCACACTTCCATCCAGCTATGCCAACACAATTTGTTAAATATACTATCTTTTTTCCATTGAATGTTTTGGGCCTCTTTGTCAAAGATCAGGTGTTCATAGGATTTGGGTTAATGTCTGGATCCTCAATTCTATTCCATGGGTCCACAAGTCTGTTTTTATGCCAGCACCAGGCTGTTTTTATTACTGTAGCTCTATAGTATAGCTTGAAGTCAGGGATGGTGATACCTCCTGAGGTTCTTTTGTTGAGTAAAATTGTTTTGGCAATCCTGGCTTTCCTGTTATTCCAAATGAAACTGAGTATTGTTCTTTCAAGGTCCAAAAAATATTGTGTTGGGATTTTGATGGGCAGTGCATTGAATCTGTACATTGCCTTTGGTAGAATTGCCATTTTTACTATGTTGATCCTACCAATCCAGGAACATGGGAGAGCTTTCCATTTTCTGATATCCTCTTCAACTTCTTTCTTCAATGATTTAAAATTTTTGTGAAACAGGTCTGTTACTTCTTTGGTTATAGTTACTCCAAGGTATTTAATACTATTTGCAACTAATATGAAGGGTAGTGTTTTCCTTATTTCTTTTTCAGCTCTTCTATCTTTAGTGTATAGAAGGGCTACTGATTTCTTTGAGTTTATCTTGTATCCTGCTACATTGCTGAAGGTGTTTATCAGCTGTAGCAGTTCCTTGGAAGAATTTTGCGGGTCACTTACATGTACAATCATATCATCTGCAAATAGAGATAGCTTCACTTCTTCTTTTCCAATTTGTATCCCCTTAATCTCTTTCCGTTCCCTTATTGCTTTAGCTAAAACTTCGAGAACTATATTGAATAGATAAGGGGAGAGAGGACATCCTTGTCTAGTTCCTGACTTTAGTGGGATTGCTTTGAGTTTTTCTCCATTAAGTTTGATACTGGGTGTCGGCTTCTTGTAAATCGCCTTTGTTATATTTAGGTATTCTCCCTGTATTCCTGATCTCTCCAGGGCTTTAATCATAAAGGAGTGTTGGATTTTGTCAAAAGCTTTTTCAGCATCTAAGGATATGATCATGTGGTTTTGTTCCTTTAGTTTGTTTATATGATTGATAACATTCACATTTTTTCATATGTTAAACCAGCCCTGCATTTCTGGGATGAAGCCTACTTGGTTGTGGTGGATGATATCTTTTATACATTGTTGTATATGGTTTGCCAAAATTTTGTTGAGAATTTTTGCATCATTATTCATGAGGGAAATTGGTCTGTAATTCTCCTTCTTTGTTGTGTCTTTGAGTGGCTTGGGTATTAGGGTAATTGTGGCCTCATAAAAGAAATTTGGCAATATTCCTTTAGTTTCTACTGTGTGAAATAGTTTGAGGAGTAACGGTAGAAGCTTCTGCAAAGCCAAAGACACTGTCAATAGGACAAAACGACAGCCTAGGGAATGGGAAAAGATTTTCACCAATCCTACAAGTGATAGAGGACTGATCTCTAAGATATATAAAGAGCCCAAGAATCTAGAGCCCAAAACCTTGAATAACCAAATCAAAAAATGCGGTACAAATCTAAAAAGGGAATTCTCAGCAGAGGAACTACGAATGGCTGAAAGGCACCTGAAAAATTGCTCATCATCTTTAGCCATCAGAGAAATGCAAATCAAAACAACTTTGAGATACCAACTAACACCTGTTAGATTGGCTAAGATAAAAGGCACAGATGACAGCCTATGTTGGAGAGGATGTGGAACAAGGGGAACACTACTCCATTGTTGGTGGGAGTGTAAGCTTGTTCAGCCACTTTGGAATGCAATATGGCGGTTTCTCAGAAAATTGAAAATCAATCTCCCCAAGGACCCAGCAATACCACTTCTGGGGGTATACCCTAAAGAGGCACATTCATACTCCAAATGTATTAGCTCAACTATGTTCATAGCAGCATTATTTGTAATAGCAATAAACTGGAAACAACCTAGATGTCCCTCAACTGAAGAATGGATTAACAAACTGTGATACATCTACACAATGGAGTACTACTCAGCAGTAACAAAAAATGATATCCTAAAATTCACAGGCAAATGGATGGATTTGGAGAATATACTCCTGAGCAAGGTATCACAAACTCAGAAAGATAAGCAGGGGATGTACTCACTCATTAGCGGTCTCTAAACAAACAAACAAGAAAAAAGCCAAGCATGCCCAGGCTGCAAACCATGACCACTGAACAGCTTTGGATCAGAAACACTCTGGACTGACCCTTCCAATCCCACTCCAACTATAGGAACACCTGACTCACTCTTGAGGAAGGGGGAACAAAACTGGATTTACCAGGAGTGGAGACTGATCTAAGCATTATTGTGTCAGTGGGACCATAGGACTGTCTGCTCCCTGCCCAGGGAGGGGATGGGGAGTAGTGGAGAAGAAAAAATGACCTGATGTGGTGGGAGGGGGAAGGGACCTTGAATAAGGATATACAGGGATGACAAAGAAAAAATTCAGAGGGAAGGCTGAACAAAAAGTAAATATATGTTTAGTAATCTTAAAAAAAAAATGACCTGATGTGGTGGGAGTGGTAGGGACCTTGAATAAGGATACAAGGTTAGAAACCCGTTGTTTGAAATCGAAATATTCTAGAGTCTTAGATGATTCTAGTGTCTTTTAAGATCATATTCAAACATTATCTGAAATTAATAAGTATTATTAAAGAAACTGAACAAATTCATGAACAATGAACATTAAACCTACATATGATGAATGTTACATTCACAGTACAAAAGTTCATTCAGTTGTATAAATATGATAAAATTACAAAATTTATATCAAATGAGGTACCCTAGGTCCAGAAAGACAAATATGGCATTTTTTTTTTTTGTGAGTGAATCATAGCTTTGAAGCTCTATGTGTATTTAAGGCACAGTAACTCTGGAAATCAAGAAATTAGAAAGAGGCTATTTGAAGGGGATAGCTTAAGTATAGTATAGTAAGAGAACACAAGACAGATGAAAATAAAGAAATACTAGGTTGGATACATTGACTAAGAAGGGAGAGGAGGGGTTGAGTTAAGCATGAGGAATGGGTTTAGGAAATGTCTACATACAGACTTACGATCTTGTAACCCAACTAAAATACTATTTATAAAGGGAATAAGAAGGTTGCTCTCCCTCATGGCTGGATAACACTATTCCATGAGTCTATGGATCACTAAACTAAAAATTCCAATTACAGTTATAGAATACTAGTATATCAGCTGTTGGTCAAACAGACCCCAAACAGCTATAGACCCCATAGCTATACAGGCTTTTATAAATCTTCTTGTTTTTCCATTAGAACTAGATATGACCCTAATTTCTGGAGCCATCAAATACCTTAATAAACAAAATATAAACAAAATGAGCAAGGACTTCTTTTCTGACTGAATGTGTAATGGAGGCTGTTTGTGGAGAATAAAAGCTTCAATGGTCTTGCCCAATGTTGATTTCTAAGAACTTGAATAGGAACTAACCAAGCAAGACCACACCTATTTAGCTTTAGTACAATAATTATGAAGGTAAGGCAAGTAGTTGTGCTGTTCTGTAATTTGAAGACCATTACACCAGAATAAATTATTGTTTAACTTATTAATTAAAGTATTAATAAAGTATTGTTTAATACTGTAAACCCTGTTCAAAACATTGCTGTGTAAATCATAGTCCCTAGAAAGAGACTTATTCCTCTTGTTCAGTTAAATTGACTTCCTGACAAACTGCATTCTAAATATCTGTGCTTGAGAAACATGACAGTGGGACCAGGATGAGTGTAAAATTCAGAGACAGAATTAAGGATTTCAAAATATTATCTTATGGTCATGATACAACCACTGCAACCCTGAACTCACAGTAGCTGTGGGTACCTGTGTTGGGCCTGCACAAAACTGACATCAATAACCAGTTGTAGGTGGAAGAGGGGATCATATAGATGTATGATTTTCTTCTGGATTATATAGGATACCAAGTTATTCAGGGAGACACAGACTTATTTCTATCTCTTAATTTTACACTCATCCTGGTCCTACTGTCATGTTTCTCAAGCATTAGTAGGTGTGGGATAAATGTCTTTTTCAGGTCTGTGCCTTCAACCAAAACTCTCAGTACCTTGAGCACCTGAGAAACATTCCATTCATCACCATTTACTACTTCTTGTAGCAGCTGTGAAGCATATAAGCACAGATATTTAGAAATTATTTTGAGGAATATTGTTGTTAATAACTTTGTAAGGGTTTCTTATTTTAAAAAATAAAAATATCCTAGAGTCCAATGGATATGAAAGCATAACATAACACATCCATTAAGATGAATAAGAATGATGAATTCATATCCAAACTAACAGGAAAAAATAAAGAATAGCCACATTGATAAAATGTACAAAACAAAAAACTTCTTGCAAAATATGGTCTTTAAAATGAAGGGCTTTCTAAAAATAATTTAGAAAAAATGCAATCCAATAAACCAAAAACTCTAGGATAAACAAGTACATTTTTAAGCAAAAGTGATGACCTAACAAACTGAACCAAGACAATAAAAGGTTCATAAATCAATATTGAGAATAAAAGAATACTGAATAATTTTCCAGCAAAAGAAAGCCCAGTGTCACACAGATTGAAAGATTAATTCAACCAGATCCTTACAAAGTTATTAACACCATTCCTCAAAATAATTTCATGACACTTAGAGAGTAGAGTAGTCTGAAGTATCTGTGTCCTGCCCAGCTGGTCCTACAGCCATTCAGTCCTAAATATACATACAGAGGCTTATACTTCTTACAAGCTGTTTGACCTATGATTCAAGTACTTTAATATATAACTCTTATACTTTAAGTTAACTCACATTTCTTATTTATGTTTAGTCATGTGGCTTGGTACATTTTCTTCTTGTGGCATTCTTACGTTCCTTCCTCTCCTTCTAGCTGGTGTTTTTTCTTTGTCTTTTTGAAATTCTCCTTTTCTGATTGTCCCACCTATACTTCCTGCCTGTGTACCTTTTGCCCAATAAGCATTTTATTCAACTAACATGTACACTAATCAATATTTACAATATATAAGAGCATAGTCCCATAGCAAAATAGGGGTGCTTTCAATATTATTGCACAAAAATCAATCCTACTCCAATTTTAAAACTAGTAGACATAATAATACAATAAAATCAGCAGAAGAGAAAATACAGTTGACACACATACAAAAATACTCAATGTGTTACTTTTAAACTAAATTAATAACACTTTTGCAAGATATTACACCATGCTCAAGGTACTTTCATTCCAGCCATGAAACATAGTTCAATATATACAAATAAATATAACATCATAAATAAAGGTCATCAACAAAGCAATCACATGTATCTCAATAGATAGAGAACATGTTGTTATTATAATTGGCTTTAATCAATAATGTAAATCCTCAATAAATTAGGAATTGAATGGTTTTAATTAAATATATTTAGGTAGATAGTGCCAACCTATTTCTATATTTTCTAAATGATTTTTTCTAAAGGTAAGAATGGAAATATAGATCAGGAATTTTCACTTTTACATAAAGTTTAGCTGACTAAAGGAGTAAGAAGTTTTTTAAAAGGTACATAATAAGGAAGTACAACATTTGTATTTAAAGACAATATTATCTTTCATTTTAAAGAGAATAAAGATTTCATAAAATTCTTAGTTATGTTAATTACTTTTATTTGAAGAATAAAGCATAAAATCATGGTAAAATAATCAATATGTTTTATTTGAATCTTTACCATAGATGATGAACCATAAACCAAGAAAACAAATAAAAAACGTATAACAATTCTAAACAAAGATATAAATACACAATGAAATCTGTAATAACCAAGAAAAGAAGTAGGAGAGAACACTATAACACTGAGAAAGAGATATCTCCCATGTTAATGGGTCAATGAGATGATTAAGGAATTCTTAAGGAGAAAACAAGATGGCTACTAAATACTTTGAAAAGTACAGAAACACTTCAGTCATCAGGGAAATGCAGACTTAAAAAATTGTGGAGGACTCCATGAGGAATGGGCTCCATAACTCTGTATTTTAGCTGGTTATGCATACATACATGTAAGAACTGATTTGGAATGTCTTTCTGTATTCTGTGAATAGCATTTTTTAATAAATGGACTGTTTTGGCCTATTGCAGGGCATCTCAGAAGCAGGTGGGAAATCTGAGCATAGATAAGGTGATGGAGGGGAGAGTCAGGGGAGACACAATCCAGTAGCCTGAAAGCAAGATGCAAAGAAATAGATAAGCCACAGGACAAGTGGCAAGACAAATGAATGGAAATGGTTTGAATTAAGATGTCACAGCTAGTTAGTAATAAGGCTAAGCCATAGGCCAAGCAGCATGTAATAAATATAAGCATCTGTCTGAGTCATTTTCGGTGGTCTAACTAGCCAAAGGGTGTCAGGTGGGTCTGGACCAGGGGCCTAGGATGGGCCAGAAGCCTATATAACAAACAATTAATAAGAAAGTGGTAGTAGCTTAAAAAAAAGATAAAGAGACACATGGGAGGGATTTGAAAGAGAAAATAAAAGGAAGAACTGTTATAATTATATTGTTATTTTAAATATAATAAAAAACCCAAGAAATTCCAAGAATAAAGAAAAGTGAAGGACAGCAAATGATGGCTGAAGGGAAGGGAAGGGGCATTATTCAGTGCAAGTAGCAGATTAAATTGGCATAATCATTAATTAAGTCCATAGGCAAACTTTTCAACTATTTAAAAACTTTTCAAATATTTAAAAATAAAAACACAACCCATTTCTACCTTTCCTTAGCATGTATCCAAAGGATTCTACAGCAATATCTACTCATCTTTAATGCTACAAGAAAGTAGAATTAGCCAAGATATGTCCATTAATTGATGAGTAGATAATAAAAATGTGGTATATAAGCAAAAGAAAATTTTATTTAGCAATAAACAAAAATAAAATTATGAAACTTTAGAAAAATGTACACATAAAATTTTGACTGACACAAAAGTGAGGTGGCTCTTTCTTTTCTTTTTAGGAAGCATTTTTTGAAAATATTCTAGCTAGTAAATGAAGGAAAAATACTCAATCACAGGAAGTATGTGGCAAACTAACTTATTCAAGCTAGATTTTCCTATGTCTAACTTATAGAATCATCCTTCTTATAGTTATTTTAAATATTTCATTAAAATTTTTTATTTTAAGCTTTTAGCAAATGTGTGACAGATATATGTTGCTCTCACCCTTCATTAAAGAAGCATCATTTTGTAACAGATATACACTATTACAGAGGTCTACAAATCATCAAAACACTGAGAATAAGGGACTATGGGATGTCTATTTCTAACTGATACACATGTAATGCAACTTCTACACCATAGTTCAGGTAAAATTCAGAAGGGATCAAAATATTCCTGATCCCAGAATACTAGATTGTTTGCTGCTGTTAGGTAGTGTTGCCTTCATATGAGAGATGCAGGAAACCTGCATTTGTGATCTCTCAGCAATATAGCTATTAGGAAAAGACAAACATGACATCAGCTGCCATGGCAACCATATACACAGTGAAATTTCCACATAGCCCTATTCTTAGATATTGAGCTACAAGTGATCAATGGCTGTCAAGAGTGGAAAATCAGTGTCTTTCAATAACTGGATTCTTCATAGGATACTCAATGCTATGTGTTTCCCTCTGGACACATTGACATATTGGCAAAGCTAAATGGATAGAGTAGATTATATATACAGATGTGCGTGTGTGTGCGTGCACACACACACATATACACACCCCCCAAACACACACACACACACACACACACACACACAAACACACATGCATACATTAACAACAATGACTCTAGAAGAGGTCATCAATTGGAAAGAGCAGAGGCAGGAGGAAGGGCAGGTGGAGGTTTAAAAGTAATTTAGATATAGTGCTCAGGTTTGACATCACCCCCCCAAAAAAAATAACCCTAAACCAAAAAAAACATTAAGTCGGTAAATAGAAGGACTCAGTAATGGGATATGGCCCCACATAGCACTTCTTAAGGTAGAGTTAACACAAACACAAAGACTTGCTTAAAAATAAAGTGTAAAAAATATTTAATTGCAACCTGTTTCAAAAGTTTGAGTAAATGAGCTATCAAGTGAGAGTAGTTAGCCCCTCTTTTTTCTAACTTAAGGCCAATATGAGCCAGCTGACAGCGGTTTATCTTCTGCTATTCCGTTATTTAATGAGAAAGACTGTGAGGTAGGCATCATCTCTTTAATGGGAGCTTTCCAGTCATGTTGTTGGTCACAAAAGCCTCAATGACTGCCAATCTATCTGTTTCAATTTGAAGATTCTGGGTTCTTCCTCCAGTCCAAACTTTTCCATCTGCAGAAAGAGCAAGCAGCTTTTAGCTCATCTAAGTTCCAATCAGAACTGCCTCCACACTCTACTCTAAGGTGCTCTTTTTTTCTGGCCTATTCAGATAACTTTCTGCCCCTTATCTTTTCTAATTAGATTTGAAACAGAATGATCTCAACCATTCTTTGTACTGAGTCTGAAATACTTAAGGACTGAAAGGAAGGTAACTATATAAAGTGGGAGGAAGAAATGCTTGTGTGAGAAAAACAGATAAATTTAAATATGTATGTATGCTCAGAAATGAGCAGCAAGGAACAAAAGAAGTGGTTTTCATTTATCTTCCTTTTAATCAAAGCCTCCCTTAGAAGAGAAGAGTTTGTTCCTCCAAGGCAGAAGGTCATGGGTATTCATCATGTTTTAATTTTTGGTGGGACAGATTCCATGGTTTACCTCTTTGCTAAAGGTAGAAAACTCATCATCAAAAGGAAAATATGTTTTTATCTCAACAGATAAAAATTAATGCCTAGTAATTTTTGTGATTTTAGGTCATCAGTTTCTGCTGATACTCATTTGTAACTGTACATAAATGTCAGTAAGTTACCAGACATGCATTTATAATATAATTTGCATAAAAATAATCACAAGCCTCAGGATGATTTGTATTTACTAATATAAAGAAATCTTTCAGACTAATGTTGTGATACAGAAAGTAAATTTATTTTCTCATTTTGTTACTTTATTAAATTTTAATATTTGGGTGAATTTCAATCTGTTAAAGGAGTCTGATATGGCTCAGCATAATTACATATATGAAAACATATTTTGATTAAGCAATATTTATCAAGTCACAAAAATTAAAAGTCAGATGGAGAAACATTATCAACTGATAGTGTCACAAACATTTATGATGAAAGAATCATATAACATCATATACTGAATGCTTTGTATTTAAATTGAAAATTATGTCTTAAACCTTTTTTTTTTTTTTTTTGCAGAGAGCAATGTAGATATCTGTTCCTGGCACACAATTACATGATAAAATGTACCTAAAATAATTTTTAATTGTTCCTACTTCACAGCTAGTATATTGGATATAGTACATAGAATAATGAATATTTTGAGCATGTATAAATATCATCAGTATATGTGTTTATATGTACGTGTGTGGAGAGAAGAGATTGAGGAAGAGTGACTTTCTCAATTGCTCTTCATCTAATTTTCTAGTTATAGCCTTTCACTGACCTTGGAGCTTGTAAGTTTGGTAAGCCCCAGGAACCTTCCTATCTCTGTTGTCCTGGACTGGGCTTACAGCCAGGTACCATAATCAAATGCAAGTCCCCATGCATTACGACAAACACTTTGTGCTGACTTAGATACCTTAAAAGTTAAAATAGGTTTAAATTATTTTAGTAAATAAAACTGTAACCCGTTGTGATAGTGTAGCCTGTCATCCCAGCATTGAGATGATGGAGGTAGGCAGATGAAACATTATAGAGCAGGGCATCCTCAGCTATACACTGTGTTCAAGCCCAGACTGAGATACATGATTCTTGTCTCAATCAAAGCAAATGAACAAACAAAAAACAAAAATAATGATAAATATTCATAGGTTAGATCAGTTTATAAAGAGGTGAATCTTGAGTATCATTAATTTCAATAAAAATTTGTAATTGTGAACATGGAGAATGTAATTTTTCAAAGGTTCAAATTTAATAAATATTAACACCAAGATTAGAGATAAGATATCCAAAATATGTATAGGAAAAATGTTGTTAAATGACCTCATTTACTGGAAAAAATAATTAATTATTAGCATATGAACCTTAATAGATCATGACTAAGACCTGGTGTTCAAAGCTTGTGATTGTTTTCATTGCAATGAGATGGAGTGCTGCCAATGCTGAGGATATCCTTTAGTTTGTTTCTATTGAATGACTGGATTGTTTCAGACTGTGATTCACTGCATCTAAAGTGTAGCAGTATTACAGTGGTAATGTGAGGTGAAACTATGGTGAATCTCATTGGAAACATGTCTCAGTGATGCATATGCTTGCCCTGTTTCTAGATTGCTCCTGACAAAGATGCATTTTGGGGTAGTGGGCATCTGGGTTTCTTGATGAAATGAGAACAGCAGACTCAGGTTTCTTGTCATAGGCATCCTACTGCATTGTATACTACAATACAGAAAGGTGAGAAGGCATCACAGGTCCTTGGAATAGTCTTTCTCTGTGCTCCTGATGTCTGTCCTTTGCTATGGCATAACTACCTAAAAGGTGAATGCTGCTTGGGCAGCACTATTCTTGTGCATGTTCCAGTGCTGTCTCCTTTTTCTCATTATAGACAAATGCCTTAGTTTAAACAGGTGGAGGGATGAGGATGTGAAATGATATATGATAAATATCTTAGGGCAAGGGGATGCTGTAATTTTGTTTTCATCTATAATTCTTTGTGTAGAATCTCAGGACTAGTATTTATTCTGGGTATAGTCTCTGGATGAGCAACAACTACATTCCTTGTTTCTATAAGATAGTGTTTCTGTGTGCACTCCAGGACTTTCAACATATGATTTCTCCATTGCCTTCTGAGTAATTATTGGTATGTCTCAGCATACACTCTTTTTTCATGATTGTCACACATGTAAAATAATTTTTTGTACATTGCATTCATTATTCCACAGCAGGAACTTTTAGCCTTATACATGCCTATAATTTTTAAATGACACTTTATTACATAATAATCATGTAATGTCAGATGCTACCAAGAATGCAAAAAGATTTTTCAAACCATGTTGAGACATTTGCTTTGGGAACAGAGAACATTCAACAAGACAACATGAGTTGTGTTTTTTCAAAGGCTAACATACAAACTCATTAAGATTTGCATTTTTAAGGCATGCGACCTTGAAAATTGTTGTTTCTGTAAGATTAAGATTTGTAGTGATTAAAAAATCACTACTACCTGAAAGCAGTTAGCAACTTACGTGTTAAAATAACATTTTATGGGAATTAAGTAATGCTAGTTTTTTCAAGTTTTCTCATAATTTTTGTATTGGATTTAAAATAGTAACTATATGTTAATGAGATGTTAAATACGGACTTGAAATAATCTACATAAATATATATATATATATGTAATGAAAAACAAATAACTAGGCTGAAGAGGCTTGAGCCTTTAATCCCAGCACAAGGGAGGCAGAGGCAAGTGGATCTTTGTGAGTTTGATACCTGCTTTGTCTACAGAGAGACTTCCAGGAGAGTCAAGGCTACACAAACACAACACATCAACACACACACACACACACACATATACACAAACACACACACACAAACTGTCTTGTAAAACCATAAATAAATGAATTAATAAATAAAGAGATCATAAATTGAGAGAGATTAAGGAAGCTACATTGGAGGGACTGGAAGGAACAAAGGAAAGGAAATTTGATGCAATTATAGTTTAATTTCAGTACTCATATACATTTGAAGTCCTGTTCAAATAGTTTAAGAATTAAAATTTTCATTAACAGTACAATAGTATAAAGATTAATAATTACATTCTATATGAATAAATTATGTGTTATATGATACATTAGAAATATTATTCTATGAATAAACACACATAAAGTATAAAATGTTTGTGTTAGTGAGTAAAAGTCAAGACAACTTAGAAAAATTCTAAAGTTACTGGGTTGACCAAAAAGGTGAAGTCTGAATATTGACTGATGGCCTCAGCAAAGATCTTTTAAATTTTTTTCTAAAACATTATTTTTTGTTTTTACTTCTTAGATATTGATTGGTAGGAAAACAACTATATACCTCATTGTAACATTTATGCATAGTTAAATTATAACAGTTTATTTCTTTTTCATTATGTTAATACTTAAATATATTCATTATGCAAAACATTTGAGTGAAACAATTGTGCTCGTTCTCTTATTCTTAGTAATCTATTGCATTTTAACTTTTCCTCCAAGACATTGAATACTAAATAAAATGGTACTATTTTAAGACACAAGTTTAAACAATAATTTTAAAAACTTCTTTAAAAGAGAGAAAGGGGCATCTGTCACATGACTAGACAGTTATAAGTGACTATCTAGTCCAGGTCCCCAGAGTGGTGAAAATTCAAAGCAGGTTAACATTTCATTCCTTTAAATTACCCTCTTCTGTTTTGCTTTCTGAGGGATTTAAACTAATCTGTATTCAATGCTATTTTGCTGGAGCAAAAGGGCAATGGTTATTGGTTATGTGTTAAAATTCACTTGGGAAAGAAGATCTACAAAGAAATTGTTTTTAAATAATGGGAATAATATATAATGGAAACCACATTTTAAACCTCTTTTCTTTGTCCTAGGAAGAATTTTAAGTAAAAAGGAAGGCCTATTATAATCTTTTGCTATTCTCCCAAGCCTTGTGATAGGATTAGCTGTGGGAAATCTCACGGACAACTTCAATATGAGATTCCCAGGGGAGAAAAGCAGATCAAATTCAAACTCTATGGATTTCTCTGGTATATTTGTGTCTGAGTATCTGTGAGAGTTTTCAATGACATTTGTTCATTAAACATTCTACCCTTTTGTCCTTGAATATGGCTCTTATGCCTGAGTATAGTCTCTGGATTTCATAATGATTTCTGAACAACTAGAATCCATGTAAGATAAATTAACTGTGCTGCAATCATAGCTCATAATTTCATATTTCAATTTTACTGAAGTTGAGAAATGGAAAATCCTTGATTTATTTTTATATTTAAAGAGCACCCATCCAAGCATTACTTCACCCTGTCTTAATTATATTGTTTTCATGGTTACAAGATATGAAGCTGACACAAACCAGAGGTGCTTCCTTTTCAACTATTTGCCATGATTTCCTTTTTACCTATACTAATGTCAAAAGCATATCCTCAAATAACTTTTAAATCATACCTAGTTCTTTTTTATATTTTGTACTCACAGACTTGGTTTTACATATACCACCAACGACTTTTATGCCATAATAGTAAGTAGGTAAATTGAAAAAATTTACCTCATAATTTCACTTAATGTATTGCTAACCATTTACTACTGCCAAACTCCAGGGCATCAGTGGCACAACAGAGTCACAACCTGTTCCTTATGGTATTTGCAATTAACTTTGAAAAGCAGACGCTGGACAAGTAATTACAGTGCTGCCAAAGTGCCGTGGGTGCATGTAGTTCAACAGCTCAGCCTAGATTTGAAGGTATGAAATGTGTCTCTAGGAACCCACATTTTCAGATGAGGTTGAAGTGTAAGTAGAGTATTGACTTGTGCATGGGATGTAAACGTAAATTTTCTAAAACAAAAGATGACCATCTTCTCTTTCAGCTGGAAAGACTGTATCAAATCTAGATGATACAAATATATAATGAAAAATTAGAGTAGGAAAGAGTAAAACATTAACTTTAATCCAGAATGTGGATTCTTTCTTTTTTCCTTCTTTGTTTTGTATTTATCAAAAAAAAAAAAAAAAAAAAAAACAGTAGAAAGAATTTAAAAATGCCGAAGAGTTAGCAATAACTATACAGAGGATAATAATCATAAGCATGGCTTATCAAGGGTGGAAATGCAAATAAGATTGCTACACATATATTTTCTTTGTGTTCAGCTTTCCCTCTGAATTTTTTTTTCCCTGTATATCCTTATTCAAGGTCTCTTCCCCCTCCCACCACATCTGGTCATTTTTCTTCTCTGCAACTCCCCATCCCCGTGGATTCTTAATAATATGATGATTGAGCAGTTGTGACATGAAGGGAATGAAAAAAACCAACACTGAAGATTTTGTCACTGAGTAGTAGGCAGTGCATCTTTTGACACCATTTTCATCACAAGAGGATTAGGTTTGGGATAAATTAATGAGAATAGTGGTGTGTTTCTCAGTAATAATATATGTCAGTCTAAGTAAAGAACCCCTAGCATTTGTCTAAAAGAAACACTTGGAAGGGCAATCTCGTAACTCAGTGTTAGGAATGTGGAAATAGAAATTTCCTGAAGATTGCTGTCCAGATTGTCTAGCAAAAAAGCTAATTCAGATTTAGGAAGAGAAATTGTCTCAAAAAGAACAGTGAAGAGCAATAGAGACTAACACTTAAAGTTGAACGCTGTATACATGTGTAGTTCAGTAGCCAGGCAAATATATGATATAGGCATGCATAACTCTCTCCCTCTCCCTCCCTCCCTCCCTCCCTCCCTCCCTCCCTCCCTTTTTCCCTCCCTCCCTCTCTTTCTCTCTCTCTCTCTGTTACACACACACACACACACACACACACACACACACACACACAAACCACAGACACACAAATACATATACACAGAGAACTATTATTTCGCTTCATGTTTCATTCCAACATTTCCATCTGGGATATTGAAGTAATGTGGTAAATAATTCTTTTTCTGTGTAATATTACATCTTTTAAGAATATTTATATTGAGAGCATGATCCCATGGTGTCTGAGGCAGAGTGGGAGTCAGCCAGCTTCAGACAGCAAGGATAACAGGTTGTATACATAAGTGACCCACAAAGATCTACCAGGAAACTTCTACAGTTGATAAACTATAAACAAACTCCTTCAACAATGTAGCAGGATACAAGATTAATTAAAAAAAATCACTAGCTTTCCTATACACTAAACACAAACAAGCTGAAAGAGAAATAAAGGAAACATCATACTTTATAATAGCTGCAAATAGCATTAAATACCTTGGTGTAACTAGATCCAAAAAAGTAACAGATCTGTTTGCCAAAAACTTTAAATTACTGAAGAAAGAAATTGAAGAGGATATCAGAAAATGGAAAGAACTCCCATGTTCTTGGATAAGCTGGATCAACATAGTAAAAATAGCAATCTTACCAAAAGCAATCTACAGATTCAATGCAATTCCCATCAAAATCCTTACACATTTTTTATTTACAGATCTTGAAAGAAAAATACTAAATTTTATTTGGAATAACAGGAAAGCCAGGTTTTCCAAAACAGTTTTGCTCAAGAAAAGAACCTCAGAAGGCTTCAGCATCTCCAATTTCAAGTTATACTCTAGAGCTACAGTATTAAAAACAGCTGGTACTGGCATAAAAATAGACTTGAGGAACAATGAAATCAAATTGAAGACCCTGATATTAACCCACACACTTATAAACACTTGATTTTTGACAAAGAAGTCCAAAATATTCAATGGAAAAAAGATAGTATATTCAACAAATTGTGTTGTCATAGCTGGATGGTAGTCTGTAGAAAAATACAAATAGATCCAAGCCTATTACCCTGCACAAAACTCAAATCCAGGTGGATCAAAGACCTCAACATAATCCCAGCCACACTGAACTTGATAAAAGAGAAAGTGAGAAATACCCTCTAACGTATTGGCACAGGTGGCCACTTCCTAAATATAAGATCAATAGCACAGACACTAAGAACAACAATCAATAAATAGGACCTTTTGAAACTGAGAAGTTTCTGTAAGGCAAAGGACACAGTCGTTAAAACAAAACTACAGCCTACAGAATGGGAAAAGATTTTCACCAAGCCTACAAGTGACAGATGACTGAATTCTAAAATTATAGAGAACTCAAGAAACCAGAGCTTAAGACCCTGACTAACCCAATTAAAAAATGAGGTTCAGAACTAAAAAGGGAATTCTCAGCAGATTTACAAATGACTGAAAGACACTTGAAAAAGTGTTCAACATCTTTAGCCATCAGAGAAATGCAAATCAAAACAACTTTGAGATGCCACCTTACATCTCTCAGAATTGCTAAGATCAAAAACACAATTGACAGGCTTTGGTGGAGAAGTGGCAAAGCAAGGGGAACTTTCCTCCATTGTTGTTGGGAGTATAAACTTGTTCAGCCACTCTGGAATGTAGTGTGGTGGTTTCTCAGAAAACTGGGAATCAATCTCCCCAAGGATCTAGCAATACCACTATTGGGCATATACACTAAAGACACACATTCATACCTCAAAAGCATTAGCTCAACTATGTTCATAGCAGCATTATCTGTAATAGCAAGAACTAGAAATAGCCTAGATGTCCCTTAGCTGAGGAGTGGATTAACAAACTGTGGTACATCTATACAATGGAGTACTACTCAGCAGTAAGAAAAAATGATATCCTAAAATATGCAGGCAAATGGATGGATTTGGAGAATATTCTCCTGAGCAAGGTCTCATAAACCCAGAAGGATAAGCAGGGAATGTACTCACTCATTAGGGAACTTTAAGCAAAAACATTCTTTTATCCTTGGAAGATAATGAATGAATAAAGTGATTTAAAACACACACACACACACACACACACACACACACACACACACACACACACAAATCAAAACTTATGGTTTGACTGTAGAAGGGTTGCTTAGCAAAAATTTGTGGTGACCATAGTGCATCCGTGGGCATTAGCTGTGACCTACTGTGCTTTCTTTATCTGTTGGTGAGCCTAATGAGGCTTGAGAAGCTTTAGATTTTATTTTTTATATTTCATGTACTTAGAGAAAAGAGAAGATTAATAACTGTATGGTTTTTAAAATTTATTCTGAATGTTTTGCTTTTTATATAATATTTGATATTGATTTTTAAAAATAATAAAGAAGAAAAAAGAATATTAATATTGATTGCTAAGGATTCATTTAAAGTCAGACTATCTGTTTTTCATTTTCTTCTCTCCCTTGTGTTAACTCTTCATAGTTTTAAATGTTTATTTAGTTTTATCTGGCATTATAGTTTGTGGTTTCATGTCTGAAAATTATACTATATTCCTGATAAACAAGTCTTCTATTGAAGAGAGACAACTCTGACCATTTATAGGTTTTCTTACCACCTTGACTTTACTGGCTCAGTTTTTTCTCATTTCCTATATTTCTTTTTTTTCAAAGCATATATGTATATAACTTTTTTAAAAATTATTTTTTAGTATTCTCATCAGGCAGGGTGTGGGATAGTGAAAGTAGGCTTGAAAACATTATTTTCATTATGGAGACAAGACAGAAGAATATGATAGGTGAGTTACAGTGTGACAAATAAGGAATAAATTTTGGGATTGACATCTTAGCTCCAACATCCACTCAACAGCTGGCATGGGACAGCTTACTCTGCTAGCATCTCACTGACATATTTAAAGCAGATACAATATCAGTGTCTGTTTCACAATGATGTTCTGGAATAGATTAAATAATACATAAAGAACTTTTGATGTTCTATAAAATATTTCTATTTATGTTTTAAAGAAAACACTGTAAATAACTATTTTTCTTTAATAATAAAAATGCTAATGAAGACATATACATCTAATCTTAACTAAAATTGATCAGGTATCAGTGTAGTTGAGAGTTTGTGAGTACTATGTTTTAGACATGAGTCTATCATTGATTGGATAGAACTAAACATAAAAAACAATAATTTCTTTTATTATAAAACTATATCTACAGGAAAAAAATATACATTGTATATCTGTGAGTAACACTGCACTCTTTCACATATACTCAGTATTTAATATTTTTGAAAGAATACTTAACTTTTCCACACATTTCCTATATACTTTATGTACTTCCCTGTATTGTCTTCCTTTCTTTTTTCTTTCTGCCTCTAAACATGTGTTTAAAAATGCATTTTAGTGTATATAATTTATCGTTACAGGTAAAACATCTCTTTTTGCAGAATTTAGATGATGTTGCTTTGAGTATCTTATAATTCATAGTTAATTTCTTCAGAGATGTAGTGTTATTATTGGTGATAAAATTTAAATACTTGGCTTGGAGTATAGTTCAACTGGATAAGTGCTTACCAAGCAATCACATAGCCTTGGCTTTGATTGTCAAACAAGCACTCCATAAAACCAGGTGAAATAGTGTGTGTCTATAATGCCAGCAAACAGAAAGGGAGAGGCAGAAGAATCACAATTCAACATCATTCTGAGTGACATAAGAAGGCAAAAGGCATCTAGTCTGTACTACATGAGCTCCTATCATTAATAAAAATGAGTTTGCAAAAGGTAGCATTATACCTTTTGGAGTAATGTAGAGAAAGAAGGGGACATTTTGGTCAGAAATGGCAACTGAAACTGATTTTTGCTGACTTGTAAGATGGTCTTCTAGAATGGCCTTTGATAGAAGAACTGTTTGAGAAGCAGAAGGAGGTACAGCATTGTAGGGGAAGGCATGCTACTCTGGGTTTGGGGTTTTAGTAGCCAATGGCATTTCTCGTTAATTTTTAATCTCATACTTGTAGATAAGATGTAACCTCTCATCTGCTCTTCTAGTATCATACCCATTTGCCTGCTCTCCTGATGGTTATGGACTTACCCTTTGAAACCACTGACTTCATTATGCCCTTTCCTCTCTATATTGCTTTGGTCATGATGCCACATTACAACAAGTAACTGAGACAGCATTTTATGTAGTATCACAGAGATACTGAGTCAAATTCTTTTTGAAAGTTAAGAAACTATTAACCGCTACTTGGTGATTTCACAGGGCATCCCACACTCACACTTACCTGAGCCCAGTTCTTTTGATGTACTTTTGAGTTACTCAAATATCTATGTTGTTTCTGGGTATGACCTTTTAAGATAGCTCATGTAGAAAGTAGATTCCAAATTATTTTCAAATTCATGGAAGAAAAAAATTAAGAGACAAATGGTTTTGCATTCAGACAAATGGGAGAAACCCAAGGACCCTAATCTTTCTGTCTAACTTACCACCAAACCCAAGTGGACTTTCGCTGTTTACTATCTCTCTGCACCAAGTTCTGTTCCTGTATAATTTGTTCTATGCATTTATTTATTTTTTCCTGCAGAAGTCCTAACTCTCATTCTGCCAGCAAACTTGGTTTTCTAGACCTTGATCATTTGTCAGAGTTCTTTCTGCTCCCTGACCCTGGCTTTCCAGATGGATTTTGAATTTCTCATTAACATAATTCCTTTCACTGATACATAGTCATTTAATAAAAAGCAATATCTTAATTAAAGCACATTATTAGCTTTGTCAATTCAAGTGAAAATGACTCTCTAATTTAGACAAAGGCATAGAATTTTAAAGTTAGGAGAGGCCTTAGAGATCACCTAGTAAATGGATGGTTTTTATAATTGTGCTTCCCTGCTGTGCACATTAGCATCTATGCTACATTCAGTGCTGTCAAACATAGACTTTTAAGAGAGATATTGTGACCTTAGAAACACAGACAGTGTCTGATAGTGAGACTTCTTAGCAATCTTGCTGAAGTCTTCTGACCTTATAGTTCATGACATAATTATTTGTTAGGCTTTAGATAGAATCATCTGTGGCTTAGAGTAGATAATAAAAGGGATTACTACTCAGTCAGTTTCTCCCTCAAACTCAGTTTTCCTAATCTTTTCCCCTATGGCAACAGAGCAATTACTTTCCAGCATGTTGGTTCCTTTGTATTTTAAATATAGATAAATGCAATCATGCTGAAAACCTGAGGGTTGGTGTGCTCCTGAACTGAATTCCCAGTTTGCAGAATGGCACTGTTTCACAGCTTAGTTTTCAGAAAATCGTGGTTGTAATAGCATGTGAAGAACAAAATGGATTTTAAGTAAATCCTTAAGTACTGCACTGAAAAAGAAGGAAGTCTTACACACCTACATCTTCAGGAAGCTATGGTTTCCCAGAAACAGAATGCATTCTCTTTGCTTAATATTGATTTGTTAGTTGTCTTTCTTTAGAAATTGTAAGTTGATAAATAGAAAAAGAATTTTTTGTTTTATAATTTTTATTGTAATTATCTCTTACAAATAAATAACACTTATAAATTCATTTATAAATAACATTTATAAATGAATAAAGTTAGAATAAGAGAGAAAGCTGCAAGGATTCACATTAAATCTTGAAATTTTACTATAAAATGTATTTTATATGCTGATCCATCACCAAATTAAAAATGCCATGTGTTGTTTAGCAGTTTTCTTCAATACTGAAACATTTTATCCACTAGTAAACTTATTATGACAGAAAGTAAAGAACTCAAAAGGCTTTAGGAAGTCCCTGAAACAGACAGATTCATTAGGTTCATCCTTTCCAAGAAAAAAATCAATAGTAAAGACTGTTGAGAATCACTGTTGGATAATCCAAACTGTGAAGAAGAATCTCTATGTACACCTCTCTATGTAGGAGCAGAGACCAGTCCAGCACCCTGGAAAATAAAACAGAGACCAGACCAGCAGCATCATGGAGAAACAAACAAAATAAAACAAAAAAAGATACCTGACTAGGAGCGTGGAACATAGACCAGTTCAGCAGTTTGGAAAAAAACAGTACAGCCACCTTGAAAGAGCAGAGACCTGTCCAGATGTCTGGAAGAGGCTCATACAAGAGGATCTACCTGGAAAGAAGATTCTCTTGCCTGCTCACAAGTTGTGCACTGTGCCCAGGTTTTCAGCTCTTGTGAACTGTCATTTATGCTGGATGAGTTTTGGTGATATAACTTCACTTGAGTAATTTTTGGTTCTTCAAATAACTCTTCAACCACATTCCTGTAAGCAATCCTAATAAAATTCTTGGTTCAATAAATTGAATTTTTCTGGTATCAGCATTTTTGTATGGCATGGGCTACTAGAGCTAGTAGTTATGTGAATGTTACCTCTCTCCGGGAAAATCCTGTCACATATATTGTATATTTAATAAAATTAGTCCGAAATATCATAGGACAGAATCACTCACAGCCAAGCAATGAAGGTGAGGGAGTGCTGGCCTATACCTTTAATCCCATCACTTAAGAGACAGAAATATGTCTGGATCTTTCTAAGTTCAAGGCCTAAAAGGCCAGGCAGTAGTAGCACAAGCTGTTAGTCCCAGCACTGGAAAGGCAGAGGCAGGAGGATTTCTGTCATTTTGAGGCCAGCCTGTTGTACAAAGCAAGTTCCAGAAGAGTCAGGACTTTTACCCTGAAAATTCTGTCCAAAAGAAGGAAAATGATACTGCTGTCTGTCCTCTGATATTCCAGACTATTATATTAAATCCATAATATATTACCACACATCATCATGACAGAATTAAAGCTAAAACAATTTACTTTATAACTCATGCCCATTAAATGCTTTTATTCTTTCCTCATTCCCTCAGACTTAGGCTTCATTATTTGAGATGAAAGAAGGAGGCATGATGCCATGGAGCAGGCATGCTCCATGAAAGGATGTGTTCAGATAGTACCTCAACTAAACAAAGAATACAGGGAAACCAAGTCACATCAACATGACAAAAGCATACATAACAATTAACTTGGACAGAGTGCCAACTGAGCTTAGAGAATTTAAATCTAGCTGTTCTATGGGAAGCAAGTCTACCTTAGTGTTTTAAATGCCTGGAATGAGAAATATTTTTACCAGTACTTTTGTGAACTTGTCCAAAGTGACATTGTCTCTCTTTGAAATTTAAAAATGTCTTAAAAATCTCACTAAAACTGGTATGCTTTACATGTATTGCTGTGCTTTTACCAGTTCCTAAATAGCTTACAATACAATGTAACACACAGAGTAACACTCATTAAAACTATGGGTAAATAGTTAATAATTACTGTTGTTATTTCAATAAAACCTAGATTTATATCAATTGGACAAGAATGACTAAAAAGCAAATACTTAAAGTATTTAAATATTTTCTGCCTTTCTTTTCTTTTTTTATGTTTTTTTTTCTTCTTTATTTTGTATTTTTCAAAAAAAAAACACAGTAAAAAGAATTTAAAATGTGGAAGAGTTTACAATAACTATACAGAGGATAAGAATCATAAGCATGGCTTATCAAGGGTGGAAATACAAATAAGATTGCTACACATATATTTTCTTTGTGTTCATCTATCCCTCTGAATTTTTTTTTCCATCCCTGTATATCCTTATTCAACGTCTCTTCCCCCTCCCAACACATCTGGTTATTTTTCTTCTCTGCAACTCCCCATCCCCTCCCTGGGCAGGGAGCAGACAGTCCTATGGTCCCACTGACCCAATAAAGCTTAGATCAGTTTCCACTTCTGGCCAAATCCAGTTCTTTCCCCCCTCCCTCAAGAGTGAGTCAGGTGTTCCTATAGTTGGACTGGAGTTTGAAGGGTCAGTCCAGGGTGTTTCTGATCCCAAGCTGTTCAGTGGTTGTGGTTTGCCTCTTGGGCATGTTTGGCTTTTTTTCTTGTTTGTTTGTTTAGAGACCACTAGTGAGTGAGTACATCCCCTGCTAATCTCTCTGAATTTGTGAGACTTCGCTCAGGAGGATATTCTCCAAATCCCTCCATTTGCCTGTGAATTTTAGGATATCATTTTTTCTTACTGCTGAGTAGTATTCCATTGTGTAGATGTACCACAGTTTGTTAATCCATTCTTCAGTTGAGGGACATCTAGGTTGTTTCCAGGTTCTTGCTATTACACATAATGCTGTTATGAACATAGTTGAGCTAATACCTTTGGAGTGTGAATGTGCCTCTTTAGGGTATATACCCAGAAGTGGTATTGCTGGGTCCTTGGGGAGATTGATTCTCAATTTTCTGAGAAATCTCCATATTGTATTCCAAAGTGGCTGAACAAGCTTACAATCCCACCAACAATGGAGGAGTGTTCCCTTTGCTCCGCATCCTCTC
>PVIH01015680.1:0-12341 GCA_004025045.1 Sigmodon hispidus
CAGTAAGAAAAAATGATATCCTAAAATTCACAGGCAAATGGATGGATTTGGAGAATATCCTCCTGAGCAAAGTCTCACAAACTCAGAGAGATAAGCAGGGGATGTACTCACTCACTAGTGGTCTCTAAACAAACAAACAAGAAAAAAAGCCAAACATGCCCAAGCGGCAAACCACAACCACTGAACAGCTTGGGATCAGAAACACCCTGGACTGACCCTTCAAACCCCAGTCCAAGTATAGGAACACCTGAATCACTCTTGAGGGAGGGGGGAAAGAACTGGATTTGGCCAGAAGTGGAGACTGATCTAAGCATTATTCGGTCAGTGGGACCAGAGGACTGTCTGCTCCCTGCCCAAGGAGGGGATGGGGAGTTGCAGAGAAGAAAAATGACCAAATGTGTTGGGAGGGGGAAAAGACCTTGAATAAGGATATACAGGGATGGAAAAAAAAATTCAGAGGGAAAGATGAACACAAAGAAAATATATGTGTAGCAATCTTATTTGTATTTCTACCCTTGATAAGTCATGCTTATGATTCTTATCATCTGTATAGTTATTGTTAACTCTTCCACATTTTAAATTGTTTTTACTGTGTTTTTTTTGATAAATACAAAATAAAGAAAAAAATAAACATAAAAATTAAAAAAAAGAAAACTATATAAGGGCAGAAATTTATCTAACAATATTTTATATAGAACTATCTAAATATATGTGCATATATTTAAAAAAAATAAATAAATGTTTGTTTTTATCATAAAAGGTTAATAGTCATAATCAATCTGTTCCTAGGGAAAAAAAGACAGATGATATAGAAATGATAAAAAAAAATTAATGATTCTACTTTGATTCATAAAACAATTGTTAATCTCAAAATATTTTATATTGGTTTAGATTTGTGGTTTATTGATTCAAATTTAAGCTCAATTTTGTTTTACTGTATGTATATTTCTACTCTTGTTTAAGGCATTATATATCTCATTTAAAAATTAAAGTTAGAAATATAGATTAATAGTCATCTATGATAACTAAACTTATAGTCATGTTAATTAGATTTTTTTTTAGGTATACTAAGATTTCAATTAGCTAGGTAATCTTCAAACACTTCAAAGACCTACAGAATGTGACATTTAAAACATTTTAAATACTTAGTATTTTCTGGACAATAAGACATGTCTGCTCCTGGCAGCACCAATCAACTTTAAGAGATTGATTGGCATGAAAGAAATTCCATGGGGAATTCACTTTCCTTGTGGCAAAAAAATAGCCACTTTGCAAAAAAGAGTTCTTGCCTCAAATGCCTGACAGTATAAACTAGATATACAGGACCCATAAAAAGTTGTCTCTAAACTTTGCCTGAACAAGCTGAGATGGTCCTTTATGTTCCTGCTTCACAGAGAAAACTGTCAGACATTCGGCAGGACACAAACAGAAGAAACTAAGAAACTATGTGAGGATAGACAGAGCAGTCCTTCAAATTTCCTGTTTCACTGAAAGATAAAACAGAGACTCCAAGCCTATAGGCTGAAGATGCATGCCTCAGTGTTACAAAGGAACTTTGGGTGACTGTCCAGGTAGCCAGATGTCTCTGTCATTTCCTCTTTACTCAGGTAGTATCATATTCTTCTGTGGTCTTTGATGGAGTTGAAGATTATATGGTTATAAGTATAGATTTTGTCATAATAAAAGGTAAGTTAGATATGAAACTTTGGGCTTATAAGGATAAGGTAGATGACAAAATATTTTCTATAATTTTGCTAAATACAAATAGACTAGATATTATAGCTATAATTCTTGCTTGATAACTATATGTTATAAGTCATTTTGCTATTGAAACTTTTATTTTGATTAGACAGAAAAGAGGAAATAATGTGGGATGCCCTTCTGTACATTGTTAAATACCATTGGATAATAAAGGGACTGTTCTGGCCTGTGGCAAGCCAGCTTAGAGGAAATCCAAGCACAGGTAAAGAGAAAGAAAGGCAAAATCAGACAGGGATGCTGTGCAAGTCAAGAGAAGAAAAAAATAAAGAAATACAGGTAAGCCGGGGCCAAGTGGCAAGACAGATTTTATAAATGGGTTAAATTGTAAGAGCTACCAAGCAATGTGTCTGAGCCATAGGCCAAACATTATGTATTTAATATAAGCTTTTGTGTGATAATTTTGGACTGCTGCTCTGGATATCAGGGCTAGTCAATGCCAGATACTTCTTACTACACATCTCGCTATAGCTTGAGATGCTTAGCTAAGTATTTGTATATAATAGAACACAGATAAAACCAGGGTTGACCAAGTAAACCTAGAGATTCAGACAAGCACAAATGCCCCAGGTCCATGATGCCTATATCAAATAACGAGGAAAAACTAAAGTGGGCATGGCATAGAACACATACATTCTTAGTCTTTAGAGGTTGATACTGCTGATGGTGATCTAAGTTTTCGAGGGAGCTCAGAGCTGTCTTTTTCACATTGATGGAGACTTCTAATTCCTGTCCCAAAACATCCTGAACATGGCGGGGCCTTCAACATATGGACAGTGACCTTTATTCCTCTGTCTTGTTTGACTACAGCTCCTTTGAAGGTCATATTCACCATTGATGTTGGGAAAGGCCCTGTTGAGCTACTTGTCCAGTCTCCTTCTCCTCTGAATGACAACCAATGGCATTATCTCCAGGCTGAGCAAAACCACAAGGAGACCTCTCTGCAATTGGGCAACCTTCTGTGGAGTACAAGGGAGACCCCAGAGGAAGGCCATTTCCTACCTCAGCTTAACAGACAGTTATCTGTAGGTAGGATACATTATAGAGTATATTTTTTTTCTAAATACATACAAGATAGCATTGTACCCTAACTCATGGGAAATTTCTAATGTTTTACAACTAGGATTTTTACTATTAGTTTAATTTTAGCTTTATAGATTATCACAATAAAGTTCATAATACTCCTTTGCAAACTTATGGGCTGTCTGAGGCTATTGTGATATTATTTTTCATTGTATAATTTTTAGACATCTTTGGAATTTTTTGTTTGGGGTCACTGTAATAAAAATTTATAGCATAGAAATAGAGATTGCAGTTCACAGCTCTTTTTAGTAATGTCCAACTCATAGTAACTATTGTTAACAGTGTGATCAAATAGTTTGATTAAACCTAAAGAATGTCAGTTTTCAGAAGTATAAGTTAGGGTGTGCTGGCTGGTTTTGTGTCAACATGACATTAACTAGAGTCAAATGAGAGAGTGACTCTAACTTGGAAAAATGTCTTCATATACTTAACCTGTAAGGAAGTCTGTAGGGCCTTTTCTTAACTAGTGGTTTATGTGAGGAGGACCAGCTATTATTGTGCCTGCTTCCATGCATAGGCTGTTGCTGGATTCTATAAGACATCAGGCCAAGCAATCCATGTAAAGCAAGCTAGTGAGCAGCTCCTTTATGACTTCTGAATCAGCTTCTGTCTCCAGATTCCTGCCTGCTTGACTTCTTCCTCTGATGTTCTTTGAAAATAGACTGTGATGTTGAAGTATGAGCAAAATAATCCCTGTCCTCACCCAGGTGTTTTGGTCACAGAAACAGAAATTCTAACTATGGTAAAATGATAGTCATTCTCTAAGTGAGACTCAGCACTAACATCAGTATTATCTTTGATTAGGTGGCTGCTTATAGTGGTGTCAGTGGATAGATTCAGAAGCCATGGCACCAATTTGATCTTTCTTTGATTTCTCTGTCTCATTCTCCCTTCTCCTATCCTTATTTTCTTTATCAATAGTCACTGAGATGCCAACTCTATTCAAATATCCTTATATGATAATGGGGACGGGAATACAAACTAAGAAAAGATACTGCTTTTGGGGGCTTATGTGGAGGTGGTATGAGTGTATAAATTGTATATGTATGTATGTTTGTATGAATGTATGTATATATGTTTATGAGTGTGTGCATGCAGCATGCATGTGCATGTGTGAATATGTGTGTGTATGAGAGAAAGAAATATTGGACGAGGGGAATATTTTAGATCTTGTAGTCTAGTACTGATATAAGACCAATATTTAAACTATTTTCTATCAACACTCACATTGTATAGCTCAACACCAGCCATGAAACCACCTCTCTATTCCATTTGCATTTTTATTTGCTTCCTTTATATGTTGGATAATGTAAACTGTAAATCAGAAAATATTATCACATAAAACAAACTTGATAAAAAATACTAGAATTTGAGAACATCAGATTTTTATTTTATTACCCACCCTATGTATATCTTCATTAGCTGTATTTTATGCATTTAGCAGAGTCTAATATCAAGTGACTTAAAACCTTCTTATGTTTATAGGTGTTTTCTTTAATTAATAACTCTTGTAAGTAATTGACTACTTACAAAATTATATTTATTTTGCTGTTTTTGTTGTATTTAAACATCACATTTTTTGGAGGAAGTTTGCTACTCATCAAGATTTAATATCTTACTTTTTGATGAAATCAGTTGAAGTATTTCATAATTTTCATAAATTATACTCCATGTGAAAGTCTAATTTATTTTCAGGCAATATTTATGAATCTTTCTAGCTGTAGCAGAATCTAAGAATAGAGGACTGGCTTTCTACATGATCATAGTTCCAAACTATCACAAGAACGAACAGAGATAGCTGAACATTGTACAACTTAAAAGGGGAGTGAGGCAGCAGTTTTTTGTTGCTTTTATTTATCCTCAGACATTTGTTGAAATTGATGACAAATGTAGTGAGTTGTGAAAGCATGTGGATGGAGCATCTTGATAGAAATGTAGCTAAGGTCAGTTTAAAAACCTTCTGTTGTGCTTTCCTCTAGTGAGTCTCACTTTAGCAATTACTGTGCTTTATTGAGTTTACCTTGATAAAATTAAAAAGAGAAAATGCTATTACAAATCATCTTTGTCTGTTGATTTATGCCTCATTGTTTAGTGCTCAGTGACAGATAAGTTTTCAAATGTCATCTGGTCAAAGGTACCTGAAGACCCACCATTTACATTTTTGTGCAGTTAATGAACGGAATTTTTGTTTAGTTGTTGTCCTAGTTTCCTGTCCAGTTGCTGTAGTAAAATATCCCAACAGAAGCAACAGGGAAAAAAGAGCTTAGAGTTCTTGGTTAGAATCTATCACTAGGCAGGCTAGAGGCAGGAACTTGAAGCAACTCTTAACATCCTCAGTCAAGAACAGAGAATGAGTACAGGCATGTTTTCTTTCAGTTTATCTCCTCTTTTATATACCAGAATCTCAAAACAAGGGATAGTCATCTTATTTTTTGCTAGGTCTTAACATATGAATTAACTTAATCAAGATTATCTCACTGAAACATGCACACAGGCCAGCCTTATTAAAACAGACTCTCAGTGAGAACCTCTTAATAGATGGTCATATATTGTATCAAACTGCCAAAACTAACCATCACAGTTATATTAGCTCAAACAAAAAATGTAGAGACATTAAACGCTTCTCTTTGTTAGGTAACAAAAGATGCCAATATTGGAATGTGTGTCTTGTTGAGATATATTGGGTATGACATTCTTTAAATGTCAATATGGATGTACCAGTCCAGATACCTTTAGCATAGAAGGATTTTTAAATCTAAGTAGAGTGTTCAACAGCATTTTGATCACTGAATATTTGTTGTGATCATGAGTGCTTTAAGTGTACAAAACATAGGCTGCATCTAGAAAAATAGAATGTACCTTCTGGCACTGCCTTGGTTATTTCAATATGACAATGTGAAAAGTGTTGATGAATGACTCATTGCTTGATTGATTTACAGAATCAATATAGCAACTCAGCATTGTTAGTCACAGTGATAGTTAGGGATATTTGCAACAAGGCCATGTTGTCTTGTACATCGATTTAGTAGAATACAAGAAATTTTATAGAATTTAGCTTTAAATGTGCTATATATAGCTGAGATGTGATCTCACCATTGGGAATGTTGACAGTTTTATTATTTTTACTCTGTGAGTTTCTATGCATGTATATATGTGTGTGATTTAAATGCACATTTGCATGTGTGTAAGCATATTTTTATGTGGTCATATATATAAATGTAAAGGCAAGAGTTTGATATAAAGGATATTCCTTGATAAATTTCTACATCAATACTGATTCAAGCCTCTCGTTGACCCTCTGATTTGGCTGATGTACCTAGCCAGCTTTCCCCTTGGAGTATGCCATCTTTGTCTCCGCAGTAATAGGATTACAGGTGGCTACCAAACCCCACTTCCCAGCTGCTATGTGAGTGGGAGAAGTCTGAATTTCTGTTCTCTTCCTTATGCTGTGATTTAGTAGTCTAGATGAGTCCTTGGTAGAGAAATAGCTAGCATAACTATATCTCTCTTTTGCAATAGAATAGAAATGAAGTTCAACACTAGAAGACTTGCTCCCTATATGCCTCATGCCTATGTGCATAGAACAGCAAGGGATGAGTCTCATTTTTCCGTCAGGAGTGACAACTTCCCATATATGCTGCAGACGTATGATAGATATTTACATATATGAATTTATGGGTCTTGCTTTCTGACATTATCTCCTTCTTTTTTCTTAGTTTTGTGCAGACGCCTGACACAGCTGACTACATAACCACTCTAGTCAGGAAGCAGGGAGATACCTACTGTTGCTGAGGTCTCTTTTTCTCCCTTTTTTTCATTCCATCTGGGAAAGTGAATGGAATGGTACTATTCACATTTAGGGTGGATCTTACCACCACAATTTATTCAATATAATATCTCTCTCACATACATACCTCAGGCTTTTTTCTTATGAAATTTTAGATCTGTCAAATTAACTATTAATTATGTCTAGGAGAATTGTTAAGCTTCTGTAAACTATTTATTGATTTTAGACAAAGTAGTTCACATGAAAAGTACATAGGTATATATTAAAGCATAAAAGAAAAGAGGGAAGGGATGTAAGAATTGGGGTAAAGGATGGGGGAAAAGAAAGTAAGAAGGAGATATAATGAGAGAAAGCATAAAAAAATCAGAAAAAAAAATCAATGTGCTAATTTTTTAAATGGGAGCTATGTTATACCCATTAAGTGTTGGCACCAATGGAGTTAAAAAGGACAACATGAGAAAGGTGACTCTTGGGCTTGTGCAGGGTTAGAGGAGACAAATATATAAGGGCACTTCTTTGGAGATAGTGAACATTTGTTAATTGGATTTCTATGGAAGGTTTCGGATTTTAAGTCATATTTTAAGAGATAATTCAGATCACAGATGGACATCTTCAGATCATGCAGACCCACATCCAGAGTAGAGTAAAAGGTGAACAAATTCTAACTCTTGGCCATCTGGAGACCTCCTCTCTGAAGCCAGAGACACAGTCTCAGCTCTGCCCTCACACATGCAGTCCTATGCTAAACCAAACAAACCTGGAAGAAAACTTCCCCAGCAATCTCCAGAAACACATAGCAGGAGGGACATCCCATGGCAAAACTTTGACACCAAAGCAAGCTGCATCATTACACATGGATATCTTCAGATTGGGTGGACCCTATGTCTGGACCAGAGTAAGAGATACTACAGACCCTGTGTCAAGACCAGACCTAAGACACACAACCCTTGGACCCACAAATGACTAAGATCCAAATAGGAGCAAACTAAGGGTGAAACAAGGAGTCAATGGGCAGAGGCTAGTGTAAGATTACATATAACAATATAAAGAACAACAAAGAACCACCAGAAGAAACTGGTGGTTCTACAACACTAAGACAGGAACAGAGCAATGAAGATGAAACAGAAGGGAACAACATTAAAAGCACTTTTATAAGATTGCACAAGCTTTAAAAAGAAGATATAAAATTTTCTTTTAAAAAAGTAGAAAAAAATACAAACAAGAAATTGGAAGAGATTAACAAATCCTTGAAAGAAAACCAAGAAAAGGAAAAGCAACAAATGAAAGAAATATTCCAGGAACTAAAAATTGAAATAGAAGCAATAAAGATGGCACAAAATGAGGCAATGGTGGAAAAAAATATCTGAAGAAACAAAATGGAACTATAGATATAAACATAAACAACAGAATGCAAAAGATGGAAGAGAGAATCTCTAGGATGGAAAAATACAATAGTGGAAATAAATACATCAGTCAAAGAAAACACTAAAAAAAAAAGAAAAAAGCCATGACACAAAACATATAGAAAATTTGCAACACCATGAAAACACCAAACATGAGAAGAATAGGAATAAAAGAAGAAGAAAAATACCAGTTAACAAACACAAATGATATATTCAATAAAATAATAGAAGAAAATTTCACCAACCTAAAAAAGGAAATGCCTATAAAGACACAAGAAGCATACAGAGCACCAAATAGACTAGACCCCACAAAAAAGACTGCTTGCTAATAAATAGTAAAGCCACACAACATATTGAATAAAGACAAAGTATTAAGAGCTGCAACAGAAAAGGGCCAATTTACCTTCAAGGCAGACCCATCAAAATAACACCAGACTATTCAATAAAAACAAAAAAAACAAGAAGGTCCTGGTCAGAAGTTATACAGACACTAAAAGAACATGACTGCCAACCCAGACTACTATACTATACTAAACTATCAATTATCATAGATGGATTAAACAAGATATTTTATGCCAAAAACAAATTTAAATAATACTTATCCACAAATCCAGCCCTTTAGAAAGAACAAGAGGAAAAACTCCCCCCTAAGGATTTCAGATACACACAAGGGACCACAATGAATGATTCCACAGGAAAAAAAAAGCCCAAAGAGAGAAAATACTCATAAGCTACCACCAAAAATAACAGGAAATAACACTCAGCAGTCATTAATATGCCTTAATATCAATAAACACAATTGACCTATTAAAAGATGCACCCTAACTTGATGGATACAACAACAAAAGCCATTCTTCTGCTGCATACAAGAAACACACCTTAACTTCAAAGAGAGACACAGACTCAGAGTAAAGTATTGGGAAAAGATTTTCCAATCAAATGGCCCCATGAAAAAAACTGGATTATCTAATATCTAATAAAGTAGACTTCAAACTAAAATCAATCAAAAGAGACCAGGACAGACATTACATATTCATCTCAGGTAAAATCAATCAAAATGAGTTCTCAATCCTGAATATTTATACCCCTAAAATAAGGGCACTTACATATGTGAAGGAAACTATACTGAAGTTGAAACCCTACATCAAATGTCATATTCTAACAGTAGGAGACTTCAATATCCCACTTTCACCCTTGAAGAGGTCAACCAGAAAGAGATTCAACAAAAAAATAAGGGGTCTAAAAGATGTTATGATGCAAATGGGCATAATTGATATTTACAGAAGCTGCCAGCCAAACACAAAGGAATGTACACATTTCTCAGTACTCCATGGAACTTTCTTTAAAACTGACCACACACTTTGTCATAAAGCAATTATCAATAGATAAAAAAATGAGAATAACCCCTTGTATCATATCAGACCACCATTGTCAAAAGTTAGAATTCAACAGCAAAACTCTCAGAAACCCTACAAACTCATGAACATCTCTACATTGATCCACCTCTGGGTCAACAAAGAAGTTAAGAAAGAAGTCAGAGACTTCTTAGAATTTAATGAAAATAAGTTTACAACATACCCAAACTTATGGGACACAATGAAAGCAGTGTTAAGAGGAAAATTGATAGAACTAGTTGCCTATATGACAAACCAAAAGAAATCTCACACAAGAAACCTAAAATCTCAGCTGAAGGCTTTAGAACAATTAGAAGAAAACATGCCTAGAAAGAGTAGATGGCAGGAAGCATTCAAACTTAGGGCTGAAGTCAGTATAATAGAAACAAGGAGAACAATACAAAGAATCAATATATCAAAGAGTTGGTTATTTGAGAAAGTCAACAAGATAGGCAAACCATTATCCAAACTAACCATAAGGGAGAGAGAAATTAGCCAAATTAAGAGAATTAGAAACAAAAAGGGAGACATAACAACAGATACCCAGGAAAATCAGAGAGTTGTCAAGTAATATTTTGAAAAACTATACTTCACAAAAATGGAAAACCTAGAAAAAACTGAACAGCTTTCTGGACAGGAACAAATTACCAAAATTAAATCAAGATTAGATTAAAGATCTAAACAGACCAAACCCCAAATGAAATTGATGCTGTTATTAAAAGTCTCCCAAATAAAAAAAGCCCAGGACCAGATGGTTTCTGTGCAGAATTCTACCAGACATTCAAAGAACTAATACCAATACTCAATGGAATTGGTCCATACAGTAGAAACTGAAGGAACACTGCCAAACTCTTTTTATGAGGCCACAATCACACTGATACACAAGCCACTCAAAGATGCAACAAAGAAAAAGAATTATATACCAATCTTACTCATGAAAAGTTGGTGCAAAAATATTCAAAATATTTTTGGCAAACCAAATACAATTATATACCATGATCAAGTAGATTCATCCCAGAAATGCAGGGATGTATCAACATATAAAAAACTGTAAATGTCATTCATCATATAAACAAATTGAAAAAAAAAAAAAAAACATGATCATCTCCTTAGATGCTGAAAAAGCCTTTGACAAAATTCAACACTTATTTATGATAAAAGTCCTGGAGAGATAAAAAATACAGGAAAAATACCTAAATTTAATAAAGGCAATTCACAAAAAGCCAAGAACTAACATCAAACTAAATGGGGAAAACTCAAAGCAATCCCGCTAAAATCAGGAACTAGACAAGGCTATTCCCTCTCCCCTTATATACTCAATATAGTGCTTAAAATTTTAGTTAAAGCCATAAGAGAACAAAAGGAAATTAAAGGGATACAAATTAGAAAAAAAAACTGAAACTATATTTGCAGATGATATGATTGTATATATTGGTCATATATATATATGACCCACAAAATTCTACCAGGGAACTTCTACAGCTGATAAACACCTTCAGCAATGTAGTAGGATACAAGACTAAGTAAAAAAACAAACAAACAAACAAACAAAAAAAACCCCACATCATTAGCCCACCTATACATTGAAGATAAAAGTCCTAAACTAAAAATAAGGAAAATATCACCCTTTATAATATCTGCAAATAACATTAAATTCATTGGAGTAATTATAACAAAAGAAGTAACAGATCTGTTTGACAAAAACTTTAAATCACTGAAGAAAGAAAATAAAGAGGATATCAGAAAATGGAAAGTTCTCCCATGTTCCTGGATAGTTAGGATTAACATAGTATAAATGGCAATCTTACCAAAAGCAATCTACAGATTCAGTGCAATCCCCATCAAAATCCCAACACATTTTTTACAGATCTTGAAAGAACAATACTCAGTTTTATAACAGGAAAGCCAGGATCACCAAATAATTTTGCTCACCAAAAGAACTTCAAGAGGCATCACCATTCCCAACATCAAGTTATACTATAGAGCTACAATAATAAAAACAGTCTGGTACTGACTTAAAAACAGACTTGTGGATCGAAGGAATCAAATGGAAGAACCCAACCTTAATGCATTGTCCCATGTACTCCTGATTTTTTACAAAGAGGCCCAAAATAATCAATGGAAAAAAAAGATAGTATCTTCAGCAAATGCTATTGGCATAACTGGAGAGCAGTGTGTACAAAAATGCAAATAGATCCAAGCCAATCACCCTGCACAAAACTCAAATCCAAGTAGATCAAAGACCTCAACATAAGCCTAAGGACACTGAGTTTGATAGAAAAGAAAGTGGGAAATATTCTCCAATGCATTGGCACAGGTGAACACTTTCTAAATATAATACCAATTGCATAGACACTAAGAACAACAATCAATAATTGGGACCTGCTAAAACTGAGAAACTTCTGTAAGACAAAGTACGCAGTCAGTAAGACAAAATGACATCCTAAAGAACAGAAAAACATTTTTATTAACCCTACAAGTGACAGAGGACTGAACTCTAAAATATATAGGGAACTCAAGAAACTAGAGACCCAAACACTAAATAACCAAATTAAAAAATGGGGTTCAGAACTACAAGTGTAATTTTTAGCAGAAGAATTACAAATGGCTGAAAGGCACTTAAAATTGTTTAACATCTTTAGCCATCAGAAAAATGCAAAGCAAAACAACTTTCAGATTGCTCCTTACAACTGAGAGAATGGTTAAGATCAAAATCACAGATGACAGTCTATGCTGGAGAGGATGCAGTGCAAGGGGAACACTCCTCCATTGTTGGTGGGTCTGTAAGCTTGTTCAGTCACTCTGGGATGCAGTATGGCTGTTTCTCAGAAAACTGGGAATCAATCTCCCAGAGGATCAAGCAATACAACTATTGAGCATAAACCTTAAAGATGCACATTCATACCTCAATAGCAT
>PVIH01015680.1:12441-26722 GCA_004025045.1 Sigmodon hispidus
ACAAAAAAAAAAAAAGAAAAAAAAAAAAAAAAAAAAAAAAAAAAAAAAAAAAAAAAAAAAAAAAAAAAAAAAAAAATGATGTCCTAAATTTACAGGCCAATGGATGGATTTGGAGAATATTCTCCTGAATGAGGTATCACAAACCCAGAAAGATAAGCATAGAATGTCTTTACTCATTAGTGGACTTTAAACAAAAGCAAAGAATACCAAAGTTGCAAACCACAACCACTGAACGGGAAGGTATCTGAAAAAACTTAAGAGAGATATCCAGGGATTCCCCTAGAAAGAGAAAGTAAAGATCTCCTTAGCTAATTGGGGGCATATGGGGTTACAAACAAGAAGAAATAAGAACAAATAATGAGAGAAGGATATGATTGAGTGACAGGATCAACAAGGAGGGAGAGAAAATTTAAAAAAACTAGAGATGGAGATCTCAATAGAGGAAAACAGTGTGGGGTTGGAAATAGACCAGGTGTTACGTCAACCTCCCAGAACTCACAGAATTTCCCTGGCTATGTCTCTAAACAATAGAGAAGTTGTTGCCTAAACAGGACTTCCCCCATAATCAAATGAATAACCACCCTAAGTCCCATCATGCAACTTATATCCAACAATGAATAGAAGTAGAGGCAGGGATACATGGCTGAGCATTGGGCTGAGTCCCCATTCCAACTGATAGCAGGGGAGGGGACTCTATAGGAATAAGGGGATAGAGACTATGTGAAAAATTCTCACAGTGATGGCTGTCTGGAGCTCTAGGGAGCTCACTGAATCAAGAATAGTCACCTGGGAACCATCTGAAAAAGGAAATAAGCCCTCCCAGGATAGGCAACTGTCCACTGACATGGGCAATATGTGGAGCCTCAAGAGGAGAGAGGGATCAAACTGTGTTTTTGTACATGGACTGGCACCTTGGAGCCCATTCCCTACAGAGGAACACCAACCCACCCTTGATATTAAGATGAAGAAATCAGACTTGCCTGGAGTGGATGCTGAGTTAATCCACCTTGGGACCTTTTGCCCTTTCTGGGAAGGGGATGGGGGATGGGGAAGAGGGAGGCTGAAGGCTGACTGGGAGGAGTTATGAAGGGGAAGGGAGTTGGAACAAGGGGATACATGAATTAAAAAAGACTTTATTTTACAAAAAATAAATAAATTTATAAAAAGAGTTGATTCATATTTAATCCAGGGATCCACCATCTGAACAAACCCATCTGTTACTAGGGGCAACTGAGACATGCTATATAAAATGCTTCTAGATACACCATTCAATCAATGTTCTTTGTTGTCAAAAAGAATGATGCCAGATAACCAAAAAATAAATGCATGTGTGTGTGTGTATTTCTTGGAACAGGAAACCATGTAAGAGAGAAGTTGGAGAAAGTATATTCTCTTTGTTGTGATATTAACCTCAAGTTTTTAGTATAATAATAGCTTACTCACAGATTCAGGACTCTGTACTTTTACCTGTCACCAGATTCAGTCCCATGCCAGCTCTGCCATCCAAAGTTTGTCTGACTCTTAACTCTAGCCAAGATGATGTCTCTTAAGTTGATGTCCCCACTGTGCAGAGTCAAGGGTAGTAACACCACTTTCTTATAGAGAATTAGATAAACTCAGTGGAATATGTAGTATAACCCACACATGCTTGGAAAAAGTTTAATTCTTAGGAAATTTTTTAGAATAGAGATCTGCTGACTTAAAACCTGAAAAGAGTGTGCATGGACTTATAAAAATTTCAAAATGGCAAACAATGATGTAGTCTCCCTGAAGCAGTGAAATACTGTTTTATCTTCCAACTGTTTTATTTAAGTTCTCTATGTATTTTCTGATGATAATGAGTTTAATGTAATCAAATCGATACATATCCCAAGGAGCTAGAAATTTGTTAATAAGACAAATTTAATCACCTGTAATTTCTTAACATTATTTTGGCTGTAATAACATAAAAATGTACATATTTATACTCTCCCTTGTGATGTAGATATTTGAAATGTAGATATAATTTGTATTCCATTACTCTCTAATAAGATTTTATATCTCTTATGTACTCATTAGTTATTTGTATATTTTCTGTGGAGAAAGTAACATTCATATTCTTTGCTATGTTTTAATAAAAATATCTTTGTTATTCAGCTGTAAAAAATAAAGAAATTTTCAGATTACAATTGAGACAATAGAAATGGCTGATAATTAAGACTAGAGTCATGATTTTACTCTTCTGTGTAGTAAACTGTTGTGTGAATTTTCCCATGGAGACATGAACAACTATCTATTCACTCTAGATATGGCAAAAATTACAAACCAAAGAAGCAATTACCCTAAAATCTAGCTCACTGAGACAGTAGGTTTACTGTTTTCCTTTTATGATTATAAATGAGGCCTGCTCACGGGAACATGGGTGGCTCAGGTAGCTGCTTCACTGATAGCTCACCCTGGCCTGGAAGATGAATCACAAGAGCTGTATCCTTTAAGGATTATGAACCACTTATAGAAATCTTGAGGAGAGGAGATGCTATAGCATATTGTTTTCCAACAATTATTATTACTTGTATAACTGTTTTGGAATATTAGCTTAAGATGTGCATATTCACTTACGTGCATTATTTTTATAATGATACAAAGATGTGTTGTATTCTTTTATGTGGAGAGCTGCATGTAGCCACGCCTTAAAAGACAGCACTGGCTTCTGCCCTCCACCTTCCACATGGTGAGTGCTCTCAGTGACAAACTATCCCATAATTCGCTAGGCTGAGGATCTGGCTTGCTTCCATGTACCTGGGCCTATAGGTAGTGCCCACGTGGCATACTAGGGTTGGCTGCCCAGAGGCTATTTAGGCTGTGGGTGGATTTTCCCCTGAAGTAGGAGAAGCAGAATGAGAGAGAACATGTAGCAAGTCAGTCAGTCCCTGTCATAAGTAAGTAAGTCAGAAGTCAGAATTCAATTTTCCTGAATAAAACTGCTGAAAGAAGAGCTGGTGTCACCTTTTCCTTGGGGGAGGAGGTTGGGAGCGACACTTTTACATTTTGTTACATTATTTCTAACTTTGTAGAGATGTGTTACTTGGTCTGCCTCAAAAAACTGATTGACCTAATAAAGAGCTAAACAGCCAAGGGTAAGACAGGAGAGAGATAAGTGGGAATCTCAGGCCAAAAGAATAAATAACAGGAGAAATCCAAGTTCAAGAGAGTAAGAGGGGAAATAAGAAAGGAGAATGAGAGGAGGATTTCAGGGAGCAGCCACCCAGTCACTGGCCAGCCTCAGACTAATAAGGAAAAAAAGATATATAGAATAAAGAAAGGTAAAAACCCCAAAGGCAAATGTAGTTACAGAGAAAAGGGATAACTTAGAATATCTGGCTAGAAACAAGATAAGCTAAGGTTGAGCATTAATAATTATGAATAAGAGAATAACTTTCCCATTTATTTATTTGTGAGCCCACAAAGAGTAAAAAAAAAACAGAAAAAAAAAAACCAAAAAGACAAAAAAACAAAAACAAACATAAAACCTTTGGGAGGGGCTTGTGAGTGTCTCAAATTTTGCTTATGTCACAGGTATTAATGAGTTTCTCTAGAAAAGGATGTTATAATTTGAACAAACTGTGACCCAATAATTGTACATAAGACAAGGTATAAAAATGCAAAGTAGAATATGTAGTAAAGTGGTTTAATAGCTGAATGTATGTGCAAAGACAGCAAAGTAATTAACCTGCTAAATCTGGATGACGTCTTAAGAAGAATTCAGCAAGAAAGCAGGCACATTACCATCTGATTTCTCAATGGAAGACATACTTGAATTTTCCAAAATTTATTTTGTTTTATGAGGAGCTTTAGATTTTATTTTTTATGATTCATGTATTTATGGAAAAGAGAAGTTTTATTCCTGTATGGGTTTTTGTGTTTTATGGTTTTTTTTATTTTTAGCTATCCTGAAAGTTGCTTTTTTATATAAAGTTTATATTGAATATTGATTTTCAAAAACCAATTAAAAACAAACAGAAAAGGGCAACTTTTGGATGAAAAAAAATGGTTCAGGAGTTTCCAAGAGATTTGCCAAGGTTAACAACCTGAGTTTAATCTCCATAACCAACATAGGTCAAGGAGAGAACAGACTCTTTGAATGTGTGTACATGTGTTTCTAGGTGTGCATGTACATGAATGTGTGTATATGTATTTGTGTTTACTCTTTGTGCATGTACATGTTTGTGTTGTCTTTTTTGCATGTATATGTATATGTATACATGTGTTTGTCTTGTCTCTCTGAATATGTACATGTATATATGCATGTGTGCTTGTGTTTTCTGTGTGTATGTATGCACATGTGTGTAGATGTGTTTGTGTGTGTAATCTATGAGTATGTTTATGTGTTTCTATATGTGTATAAGTACATGGTATGCACATGTGTGTTTGTTTTTCTGTCAATATGTATATTGTTAAAATCATCCAACATGTAGTCTGTACTGTACATTCAGTATACTAAAAAGAATTTATTCTATAGAGTATTCCTTTTTAAAAAGCAAAACACAGCCTAATAAAAACACAAATTTTGTTCACAATGGCTTATGTCACTGTGCTCTGTCAGCACCTGGAAGGGCAGGAGCTTCTAGTCTGGAAAGAATTGCATCTACTACTATAGGTCTCTACATTTAGAAGTAAATTTATACAGATAAATTGCCCTAGTCACCCTTTCTTCATTTATAAACTTGTTGACTAAAGAACACACACAAGAAAATGTGAAGTAGATCTTGCAATAGTCATCTCTCCTAGAAGAGAAATGACTCTAAGAAGATAGATGAAGAGTTATTAAAATCCACAAAAAGGAGTGACTACAGAGTAAGCGAAACAGAACCACGTGGTAGACTCCATAAATCTCCCCCTCTTTATTGCATAGAACCCCCAGAAAAGAAATAATGAGCCTTCCTTTGTGATCAGCTTGTATGTGCCATTGATTTATCATGTGGTTAAAGAAGATTTACTCACCAAAATTAAAACATACATGACAGTGCAATTGAGGTTTGGCCTCTTGGCCTGCATTCTTATTAGAATTGGAAGTAAAATCAAAAATTTTTTTATTATTATTTCAGAGTGAGACACTAACCTTATGTCTTAGGATTGTTCTTTTATATTCTTTGGATTCAAGCTCATGTGTTTACTGGTCTGGGCACCTAGTGCCTTAGTTACTTTTCCATTGTTGTGGTAAGACACAGTTCTTAGACTGAATTCATAGTTACAGAGGGGTAGACCCCATGGCAATCATGACGGGCAGCATGAGAAAAACCAGACAGTCATGGCACTCGAGCAATATGTGAGAGCTTACACATTTATTTATGTATCAGCAGGAGGCAGAGAGAGCTAACTGGGGTAGCATAGATTTTTGAAATCTCAAAGCCAGTCCCAAGTGACACATCTTGTCCAACAAGGTCACACCTCCAAATACTTTTCAAACAGTTCATACCAAGTATGAAAACAGGATGTTAAGAAGGGTATTTTTATTCAAACCACCATTCCTGGAATGGATTAAAGAATGTATATTTCTAAGCATCTACATTGTGGTTTTTCAGTGATCTGCCTGTTTCTACCTCACACATCACTGTGATTATAAGCATGCATTTTATTACCTGGCCTTTTTATAGGTTCTAGGGATTAGATTCAGGTTTTCATGTTTGGGAGCTAAGCATTTTAATCACTGACCCACCTGCCCAATCTCAATTTACAATTTTATTTTATTTTTGTTTATATTTATATTTCTTATCTAATATTGCGAATTTCTAATTCCTATTCTATCTTCTTAAATAAGTATATACTCAGTTCTAGTTACTGTCTAGACCAAATTTAATAGTTGTAGCATAAGGTGTTAAAGAGGAATGAGTCTCAGGGCAGCTTATAAATACAGAAAATAATTGATGTGTACTTTCTACCATCAGTATTTTCTCCTGCTCCCTCTTTCCCCTTATTTTTCTTTTCCTCCTCCTTCTCTTATATCTATTTTCTCATCAATAAATTATGCAGAGCTTGAGGACTTTTGTGCACTCTCCACTCATCTATGATATAACCTTAAGATCAAGGGTTGGACACTAAATGCCTGCTTTCTAAAGACAGGCTAGATGGAACTCTGCCTCTTCTAGAATCTCCCAGAATTCTCAACACTGCACACTTACAAAATACTGCAATTTAGCTATGCTTTCCAACTTCATGTCTCTCCAAACACATTTTTCTTATACCTTAGAAGTGCAGGTTTTCTCTGTGAACAAAACAACAAGGGAGTTTAAATCTGCTCAGTACTTGATGGAGGGTTTTGAACCTTCTCCTGACACCCTTCAGATATCTCTCTGTCAAGAGTCAGATTATAACCCAAGTCTCAATTTGGGTGGAAAAATCTTATCTGATAGCTAGTATTTTATAGATCAAACAGCATATAACACATAATGTACCTGCAGAGTCTGGGCAGAGAAGGGCCCGAAGGACAGCAGTAACTAAGCACAAGCTATACTCCACCATCTTCAGTAAGCTTTACTATAAAATATGGAATGATGGGTGGAATAGCTGAAACTAAAGCAATTCAGTGCTCAATGTAGCTATCCAGTGAGTGACATGGAGGTGAACTCCAACACTTGGCTTTCCTTAACCCAGTGACCTTAACCCAGTCCTGTACTACATAAGCATAAAAGAATATATTGCAGTTTTGTCTCTTTGCTGCACCTGAAAGCCTTTTTGAAATGTGCCAGGAATAACAATCTGATTCTATGCTGTTTACTTCAGATTAAAGGCACTATAGGCTCTGTAGTAGAATCCATATTTTATTTATGTCCAGAGACCCTTGATGTATAAATGTTCATTTTTGTCTTGCTCCCTCTCTGGGCATTTTTTTCCTTTAAAACAGGGTCACATGTTTCCAAAGCTATCCTCAAATATTTTATGTAGTCAAAGATGACCTTGAACTTCTGAACTTCCAGCTTTCACATCCTGAGTGTTTCACATCCTGAGTGCTGAGATTTTTGATATGCATTGTCATGATTACCTATTTCAGTGGCACTGACTATTGATCTGAGGGCTTCATTCATGGCAGTCAAGCACTCTTCCAATGGGATTACATCCACAGATGGGACTTCAAGTTTCTTTCAATTCTTTTCTCTCAATGGCATCTTAAAGAAAATATCAGCAAGGCTGACAATAGCACCCCAGTTAAGTGTTACCACAAAGATGTTTCTCATATATAATACAATATTACAGGTTGGCAGAAGGAAGCTGAGATAAAATTGCTCTGCAGATGAGCTTTCTGAGAGAATAATAGCATCGAGACCACAAAAGCCCTGCAGGCCCTGAAAAGAGAGTGAGGAGTTTTTAGGTACAAAGAGCAACAAGGAGGCATTCTGATCTTAGAGATTTTCAAGAACATGAGGATAAGTAAAACACCAACTGCCCCAATCTACATTCTAGATGTCATCATTAGAATCCAGCTTTAACTGAAGACCCTCTAGGTTCATGGCAGTAGAGAAAGGGCAGGTCTTGTCTTCAGCTACAAACAGATAATGAAGAATGGCAGGGTCATTGCATGCTATCCTATTCTGTCCAGGGAGAGATTCCACAGCAGGATGTGGCCTGATTTCCAGGAGAGAGGACAGTCAGAGTTTCTGTGATCTAGGAGTTATGTCTATGAAGTAGAACAATGATACTATTTGTGGTTTTCCTCTTATTTTTCACTCTTAGGAGGGACATCATCAAGACAGAAAGGGTTTCTTGGTTGTATTCTCTGTTCACACTTGAATGGACAGAAAGTGGATCTGGAAGAGAGGGCAAAGGTCACATCTGGGGCCAGACCTGGCTGCCCAGGTCATTGCAGAAGCTATGGAAGCAACTGCCACAATGGGGACAAGTATGTGGAAAAGCAGAGCGGCTACTCCTGTGACTGCACCAACTCACCATATGAAGGACCTTTCTGCCAGAAAGGTAAGCTGGGCTTGCATGCCACTACAGTGTCCAGTCCTGGGGCTTGCACACACCACATCTTAGTAAGTTCATGCCTAATATAATCTACACCATAGTCCCTGTATATGTTTTCCAGTACTTACATGCCATGGTCAAACCAATGGTTCCAATGCCCTCAGGCAATCTACAACATTGCTTCTACATGGCAATGGTCCAACTTATGTTCTCCATGCCCTCAAGTGTCCTGGATTTGTATTCTCAAGTTTTCCCATGTTTAGTCTACTTAGTCATACTCTCTTTCTTAACCCTGGGCTTGCATTCTTGCTGGCAGTGCAGTTGTGCTTAGTCATAGTTGAAAATGTGCACATCGTCCAGGCTCAAGAAATAGATGAAGACCAGAAATACACCACTATAGTTGGTTGCTTTTGCTCTTTTTTCTCTCCTGAGGGAATCTGCCACCCAGCTACCAAATAAATCACAGAGAAGCTTATTCTTAATGTTAAATGCGGAGCCTTTACTTGGCTTGTTTCTTTCCAGTTTTTCTTAATTTTAAATGACCCCTTTTACCCTTTCCTTTGGGATTTTTCCTTTTTATCTTTTGTAATTTTACTTTCACTCTTATTCTGTGGCTGGCTGACTGGCTAAGTGGGTGGAAGTGTGGCTGTGTGGCTGACCCCTAGCATCCTCATTCTTGATTTCTTTAACTCTTCTTCCTTCTTCCTTTCCTCCCAGATTTTCCTTCTTTTCATTCTCTCTGACATCAAACCTTGCCTATTCTTTCTCCTGTATCACTCTTGGCCATACAGCTCTTAATTTTTTCCATCATTGTTTTAGACAGGCAAGAAATCAGTTTCACAAAGTTAAACAAATACAACATTTTAAAAAATGCAACACAATTTATATCATTAAAGTAAATGTTCTACAACATAACAAAAGCAAAACATCTTAAAATAATATGCTACAACAGACCACTTTACTAACATCTTTAGTTCCAGTACCTCAATTAGAAAATGTATCAAAGGACCACAGAACTGAGTCTAAAAGAAGTTATAGAAACATTTAAGCCATCTTTATTTTAAAAAAATAAATACCAGTAAATAAGATAAATGTTCACAAAAATATTTTTAGTTTCTAACTTTGCTTTTATTTAAAAAAATATAAATTTTCTATGAACCCAATATAAACAATGTTAAAGGAACAGTATTTAAAATTAAAATGAAATTCTATAACTGTTGCAGGACACAGTTTTTCTATGAGGCTGTCACCTATTCATGAAGACACTCTCCTTTTTGGGGTATGTGTGTTAGTGTATGTGTGTATGTGTCTGTGTCTGTGTGTGTGTGCATATTCCTATGTATGAGAATTATGTATGCATTTGCAGATCTTAGGAAAAAATGGTTATATATTCCTCAGGTGACATCTGCCTTATATTTTGAAGCAGAATCTCTCACTGGACTTTACAATGGAGTTTCCTGACTGGCCAGTAGGCTATAGGAATCTGCCAGATTCTGCCTCACCAGTATTGTGTTGTACGAAGTTTATGACTCTGACTAGGCCAGAGGACTGACCTGCCTGTGACCACACCCCACCCTCAAAATGACGCAAATGTGTTGTAAAACTTCTTTAAAAAAAAAAGAAAAGGAAATAGACAAGAGATCATTACACCTGCAAACAACTATTAACCAAAAGATAAATAAAAAATAAATTGCCATAATACAGATGCTTATATATTGATACAAATAAAAAATTAATCTATATGTTTGATTGAGATAATATGTATATTGCTACAAAGTTGACCATGGTACAGATGTTTATACATTGATACAAATAACAAATTAATCTATATGTTTAATTGAGATTATATGTATATTGATACAAAGTTAAATATATAATTGCCTTATTTTGCACATGTGTCTACCTCTTTTTAAAATATTTTGCACATTGATGTGTATTAAGTACATTGTAGTTTCCATAATGCAATTTCTACCTCTAATTATTTATGCTAGTTATAACATTTGTTGTAATATATACACAAGTTGCTTTATATAACTGTTTAGATATTTTGTACAATAATGTATAGTTAAGATATTGTCATTTGATATAAAATGTATATCTTGGTTAATATTCATAAGACTGTCATACTTGAAATTATTATGTAAGAGTTGTACACTCATTCTTAAAATGCCTATTCTTACAATATTAGTTTTACTTTCTTGGTTGACTAAAATTACAGATTATGGCTACTCAGATTTGCCACCTAACAGTCAAAATACTCAGACTTTTCTAAAACATGTTAAAATATACCAGATAAATAGGCATCTTTAACCACTTCATAGACCGAAAAAATATGACATTCAAAATTTTGTTATCTCAAATTTGGCCTTGAGAGACATGACAACTCCTGGCATCACTGTTCTTTCTCAAGGTAGTGTTGAACATCACAGACATCTTGCAAAGAGAGTATCTTGTTTGACAAATAATGGCCTGAGGGGCAAAAGACTACACTTGCCCTGACTGCTGTCAACATGTGCACTGTCTGACATAGACAAGCAAGATAAAAAATAGAGACTGCCAAAACCTGCCTAGACAAGATAAGACATTCTTACCCAAAAATACCCTGCTGCTATAGAGACTTGTAAAACATCCTAGACCAATAGCCAAAAGGATAGATGCTCCCACTGTACAAAAAAGTGATAGATGACTGTCCAGATAGTTAACTGTCGTTGTCCTCTACTAAAACTTAAAAATTACTCTCTCATGCTTCTGACATCAAATAATACATTTTCCTTCTCAGGTCTTAATGATGTTAAAGACTAGATAGTTGAAATTGTTATTACTTCATATCTAAACAAAGACACTCAGATATTAAAACTTTATTGTTCAAGATAAACAGCTTTGAAACACTCCCTATACATTGCCTCATATCAACATTCTAAACATTAAAATGCACCCCATATTTGTTGTTTGTTAGCTATAGTTTGACCTCACTTGTGTTGGTGCCTTTCTCTTCCCCAGACACAAACTTATAATGATCCTTATAATATATAGTTTTATACTTAGTTTAGAACTTTCTTATTTAGACAAAAGGGGGAGATACAACAAAAAAAAGCAAGAACTACCCAGATAAACTCTAATGTTATCAAAAAACCAGAGCCAAAAAAGACATAGTCAACTAAAAAGAGCCCCAAAAGAAAAAAGAGCCTGACCCTTTTTATTAAACCTGTGACATAGTTTAAAAAGACCACTCAATTTAGACCTCTCCTGTGTGCTGTTTCTCCCTTTTCCCCTCTAAATACCCTCTGTACCATAAGTGGCTTTAAAATAATAAATATTACCTAAATATATAAATATAGCAGCCTAATAAATTCCATGTCACAAATGCTTATAATAATTTCATCATGTTGCCCTATATCTCTGGCACATTTGGAGCTAGCAAGATGGTTCAGTTGCCATTTTTAAATTTGAACCCAAATGCAGTGGCATTTTTGTACCATGACCCACTTCAAAGATACAATTCAGAAGCCCACTTTTGGCTGTATTTCTAAGCTCTAGAATGCTTTTTAAGCTTTCTCAGCCTTTATGTGGGTGTTCAGGGCCCCATGTTGAGTGACATCTGTTGTATAAGGTTTCTGACTCTGACCAGTCCAGAGGTTCAACCTGCCCATAGCTGCTCTTCCTGCCAAAAAGGACTCAGACATTTATATCAATTTCATCCTGTTTGGCCTATGTCTCAGACACATTGCTAGCTAGCTCTTTTATTTTAATTTAACCCATTTTTATTAATCTGTTCTGTCATATCACCTATAGACCATAGCTCACCTGTATTCCTATATGATTCTCCTTTGGTGGCTGGATGGAGTCTGTCCAGTTCTGCCCTTTTCCTACCTGTACCTCAATTCCCCACATATCTATGGTGCCCTGCCATTGCCAAAACAGTTTCTTTATTTAAAGAATGTTTTTCACAGCATACAAATGAAGAGTCCCACCTCATCTTTGAGATTTTAATAACCATTATGCCAGATTTTTTTAAGAATATGAATTTTGAGTATTAAATTATAAGGAGTTGAACAACATAAAGCCATCTCATCATTCTTTAATGTATTTTCAAGCTTCTTCATCAAGCAATAGTTTATTTGGTCTCACTTAATTTGAAAGTTAAAGGGATAAACAACCCAGTGTTTTCCTTGAAAGATTCTATAATATAATTTCTTCCCTTAGTTTTTCTGACATTCTCTTCAACTACTAGGATGATTTACTTATTATATTCAGGAAACATTATAAACTCCTTGGGAAAACAAAACCTTGTTAGGACCAATAGGGAGTTAAACCATGTATCATATCTTAGAATAAATAAAACAGGCCCCAAGTAATAGCTTTTTACTGAAAATAAAATTTTGAGTTTTTCTATTATATTTATTTATTTTGTTGAAGGAATACATTGTTACAACACATATGTGGATGTTAGAGGAAAAATTGTGGCTATTGACTCTCTCATTCTACCATGTGAGTCCATGGATCAAACCCAGGTCCTGTGATGTGGTGGAAAGGGACTTTATCCACTGAGCCATCTTGCTAGCCCCAAAACCTTTGTAGATAAGGGCCTATGAACTCAGAGCAGTTGTAGTTGTTTACATCTGACCTGTAAAAGATCAATCCTGTCAGTACTCCAACATGGAATTCGGAGGGACCCAGGAGGCCCAACCCTTAGCTAACAACCTATTGATAGGTAATTATTTGAGGAGGATTTGGGTTTTTTTTAGAGTTTTGAGGACTATTATTGTGCCCATTCTATCTCAGATGGTCTTATATGCAAACCAATAAAACCATTATTAAGTAGGCTAAATGGGAGATAAATAAATAACTAACATATAGTTACAAGGGAATATGTGGGGTCGTAAGGAATTGAAAAGGGTGTGATAAGATTACTTTTGGTATGTGTCTTAGTTTGGTTTCTATTGTGAAAAAATTCTGGATCAAAAGTGAGAAGGGAGCTAATGGTTTATTTTGATTACAGGTCACAGTGCAAAATCAGGGGAAGGTGGTACAGGAACTCAATGCAGAACTTGGAGGCAGGAAATAAAATAAAATCTGCTTACTAATTCACCTCTCATAGCTTGCTCAGCCTGTTTTTCCTTGCACTAACCAAGACCACTTGCCTAGGGGTTTTACTGGCCACAGTTGTCTATGCCATGCTCTCCCACATTAATCTTTAATCAAAAAAATTTCCACACAAATTTGCTACAGGATAATCTGATGGAGAATTTTTTCTAATTAATATTGCCTTTTCCCAGATTATTCTAAACTATGTCAAATTGACAAAAATTAACCAGGACCATTGTCCCTTTGGCCCACAAATATATTACTAGTAAATTATAACATTTTCCTTCTTGTTTCCCATAAGATCCCATATTAGTACCAAAATCATAATATAAATCATTCAGAATTTTTTTTGAAGTTTGTTTCCCTATAGACCCAGCTTCATTTGTGGTTGTAATTCTTAGCTATCTTAAACTTTCTTTTTCTAAAAAAAAAAAAAAAAGAAAGAAAAAAAATTGGATTTATTTAAAAGTTTTGTCTACCACTATTCCCCCTCATACCCCTTATGCCAGTCATCCTCTAACCTCTCCCCAACCTATCACCCATTAACTCCCCAGAGCATGCAAGGAATCCCAAGGTGAGTCAATTTTGTCTCACATATCCAGCTGAGGTAGAACCAACTCTTGCTCCTATATACCAAGGCTGAGAAAGATGTTGCCAGCAAGGTATGGTCTTCAAGAATTCAGTTTATACCCCAGGAATAAACTCTGATCCAAGTGCAAGAGGCTCCAAAAACTGACCACAGCCTTTGACTGTCATGGTACTGATCCACTTCATAAAGGGTCATAAGCTATCATTTCAAAGTCCATGAGCTCCCAACAACATGGGACAGCCTATTCCACAGGTCTCCCCATCATGATCACAATTTCTCCACTCATGATATTTCTTCTTCTTCTCTTCAGTTTAATCAGTAGATTTACCTGGGATTTAGCTATGGATCTCTGCATTTGCCTCTATCAGCTGTTTTATGAAGGTTCTATAATGGCAATTAGGGTGGTCATTTATATGATAATGGATAAAGGCCAGCATAGGCATCATCTCCTCAATGCCTGGAGTACTAGCTGGGCTCATCTTGTGGATTCTTCAGAGTTTTCCTAGCACTAGGTTTCTCTCTAACCCCCCAATGGCTTCTTCTATCAGGATATCTACTTTTTTATCTCTCAATTTAGTGTGATGTTGGCTGTTTACTTGTTGTATATTGTCTTTATTATGTTTAGATATTTTTTGCCTGTATTCCTGATCTCTCTAGAACTTTTAT
>PVIH01015680.1:26822-48858 GCA_004025045.1 Sigmodon hispidus
TTTTTTTTTTTTTTGTTTTTTTTTTTTTTTTTTTTTTTTTTTTTTTTTTTTTTTTTTTTTTTTTTTTTTTTTTTTAACGTTGAACCATCCCTGCACCTGTGGGATGAAGTCTACTAGATCATGGTGGATGATTTTATTTTTATGTTTTTGAATTTGGTTTGCCAGTATTTTCTTGAATATTTTTGCATCAGGGTTCATAAAGCAGATTGGTTCATAATTCTCTTTCTTTGTTATATCTTTATGTGATTTGAGTATCAGAGTGACGGTAGCGTCTAAAAAGAGTTTGGCAGTGTTCCTTCTGTTTCTTTTGTGTGGAACAATTTGAGGAGTATGTGTATTAGTTCTTTTAAAATCTGGGAGAATTCTGAACTAAAATTATCTGGTCTTGGGTTTTTCCCCCATGGGAGACTTTTAATAACAGGTACTATTTCCTTTAGTATTATAGGTCTGTTTAGGTCATTTATCTGGTCTTTATTTGGTTTTTGTAAGTGGTACTTGCCCATAGAGCTGTCTATTACATTTAGATTTTCCAATTCTGCGGAGTATAGATTTTTGAAGTATGACCCAATGATTCTCTGGATATCTTATGTGTCTATTTCCATGTCCCCCTTTTTATTTCTGATTTGTTAATTTGCATATTTTTCTCTGCTTTTTGACTAATTTTGATAGAAGTTTGTCTATTTTGTTGACTTTCTCAAAGACTCATCTCTTTGATTCACTAACTGTTTATAGAGTTCTCTTTGTTTCATTTTTTAATTGACTTCAGCCCTCAATTTGATTATTTCCTGTCATCTCCTTCTAGATAAGTTTGCTTCTAATTGTGCTAGAGCTTTCAGCTATGTTAAGTTTTTCTCTCTCATTTTTTTTTTTTAGATGTTTTCAAGTTTTGGTTTTCTTTTTCTTTTTTTTTTTTTTTTTTTCTCGGCTCCCAGTGTTATGACCTTTCCTCTTCGCACTGCTTTCATTATGTCCCATAAATTTGGGTATGTTGTGGATTCTAAGAAATCTTTATGCTTTTTTCTTTACTTCTTTCTTTACCCAGAGGTGGTTAAATTGATGGATTTTCAATTTTCATGAGTTTGCATGTGTTATGTGTTTTTTGTTGTTATTGAACTCTAAATTTAGTCAAATGGTATTCTGATAGAATACAAGGGCTTAATTCCATTATTTTGTATGTATGTATATTTGCTTTATGACCAAGTATGTGCCCAATCTTACAGAAAATTTCACAAGGTGCTGAGAAAAAGATATATTCCTTTGAGTTTGGGTGGAAAGTTCTATGTATATCCATTAAGTCCATTTAAGTCATAACATTATTTAGATCCCTCATTTCTCTGGTAAGTTCCTGTCTGGTAGACTTAACAATTAAAGTGATTAGGATATTGAAGTCTCCCCCTACTGTTATGTGTAGTTTGATGTGAAGTTTAAGCTTTGGTGATGCTTCTTTTACATAAGTGGAGGTCCTTATTTTGGAAACATAAATGTTCTGAATTGAGATTCATCTTGATTTTTTTCTGAGATGAATAAGTAATTTTCATTATGATTTTTTTCATTGATTTCAATTTGAAGTCTGTTTGGTTAAATATGATACACCATCTGGTTTTTTTAAGTCTATTTAATTGAAAATTTTTTTCCAACACTTTACACTGAGCCAGTATCTGTCTTTAAAGTTGAAGTGTTTCTGTTGTATGCAGCAAGATGGACTGTCCTTTTGTATCCATTGTGTTATCTTGTGTCTTTTTATAGGTGAATTGAGTCCATTGATATTAAAAAATACTAATGACCAGTGATTGCAATTTCTGTTATTTTTGGTGTGTATTTAATTTGTGTGTGTGTGTGTGTGTGTGTGTGTGTGTGTGTGTAGAGGTTTCTGTGGGGAGTGTGTGTGTAGAGGGTGGATGTTTCCTTTCTTTGAAGTTTTTTTCTATGGGATTATCTGTTTCTTGTGTCTTTGTGGGTGTATTTAGCTTTTTTAGGGTATATTGGAGTTTTCCTTCTAGTGCTTTCTGTAGGGCTTGATTTGTGAATAGGTATTGTTTAAATTTGGTTTTGTCATAAATATCTTCTTTATTTATGGTGACAGAGAATGTTTCTGGAGATAGTAGCCATAACTCACAACTCTGCTATCTTAGTGTCGGTATAACACCTGACCAGGACCTTCTAGCTTTCATTTTTTTCAATGAGTAGACAGGTGTTATTTTGTTTGGTCTACCTTTATAAGTTGCTTGGCCATATTTTTTTGCAGCTCATAATATTTTTTCTTTATTTTTGTATGTTTATTGGATTGATTATTATGACATTAGCAGGTTTTGTGGGGAGGTCTAGTCTATTTGGTGCTCTGTGAGCTTCTCATATTTTTATAGGCATTTTCTTCTTTAAATTGAGAAAGTTTTCTTCCATGATATTATTGAATATATTTTCTGTGCCTTTGAGCAGTTATTCTTCATCTTCTTCAAGTGCACTTATTTTATGTTTGGTCTTTTCACGATGTCCCAGATTTTCTCAATGTTTTGTTTTATGCCTTTTTGTGGGTGAATCTGTTTTCTGATATTCCAGGCTAATTTTATTAAATATATAAAATATCAACATGTATCTCCATTTGTATGAAAAATAAAAAAGAATGTCATAACTAGCATAAGAAAAATCATATACAATATTAAAATAATTAAATATTATTCATACAAACAATAATTAAATGAGTAATGTCCAGTCTATTATCAATTGATGAGTTTAAAGAAAATATAACATAATTTTTCATGTTTTGGTGAGTCCAAAGTACTTTTCCTAATCACTTTGAATCTAACTTGTATTACTGACTAAAAAATATATATAGATTTCTCTCAAACTTACACACTTTAATTTCTATTGAGTTTCTTTTCTCAAACTGTCACTAGGTGACTATAACTATTTTATCTTTAACTCTTTCAGAGACCCAAGAAATAAATAATATTAATTAAGTAAACAACACTGAAAATCAAGCAACTTTCAAAAACTGTGTAAAAATAAAACAGCTGGCTGCTTGGACAGTCACCTAATGTTCTTCTGTATCATTGAAACATCTAACTTTGGCCTACATGTCTAGCATATCTCTCAGAGATCTCTTTGAAGCAGGACATTCTCAAAGACCTTCCTACCTATTTTGGCAGGGTTTCACAATATTGTGTGTGTGTCCTTCTTGTCCATTTTGAACACCATACTGTCAGCAGTAAAGGCAAAAGTATTTTTTGCCTAGAGGCTAACCTTTGCCGTAAAGAAGGTCAACATATAATGGAGAAGATTTTTTGATTTCCATAATCTTCTCTGAAGTATATTGGTCCTGCCAGGAGATGTTCCAGTGTCATAAAAATAATAACATGTTATTAAAATATCTTAAATGCCATATTCTTTAGATCACTGAAGTGTTTGAAGAAGATCTGTTAATCTAAAAATATATCTTTGATCTTGAAGGTATGTCAAATATAAGTATAAGTTTGATTGTAATATCTCACTAGTAAATTCAATTTACTTATTTTCTAATTAATTGGTAATAACAACTTTCATGGGCTAGCAATTTGTATTACATTTTTAGATAAACATTATAGATACAAAACCTTGAAAAATCATATTATATATACTTGTATATATACTAGCAATTAATTTTAACTTTATATCAATATACACATTTTGTATACAATATACAAATTTTTTAACAGGGGAAAAAACAAAAGCTGGTTAAAACACAGTAATTGTTACAACTAGCTGCTGTTGTGATATATGTTATCTCCCCCAATACCTTGTTATGAGTGAAATGGTTGAGAATTGTAAATCTTTAATAACACTTTAATTTTAGCAGATTACTTACCATATCATTTATACCTATTTATATTGCGAGATTGAAATGTAGCTCAGACACACTGAAAATACACACAAAGACACAGACAATTCTAGCAAAGGCTGCAATGACATTGGTTCACTTATACAGATAACAACATTCTCTCTACACAGTCCCAGCCTATGGGGAAACAATCTGCCAGCCTCCAAGTTTTGATGTTTATCAAAGCCTTTGACCAGAGGTCCCACTACTTAGCATATTTATTATTTAAAAAGTCCCCATATATACGTGTGGGCTGTTTCATTGTAAAGGAGCTAAAAGATGTTTGCTGCCCTATCATCTAATATATAAAAGTTTTAATTTAATATAAATTACTTAAGGCTAGTAATTGCTTTTTAAAAGTAGATTCAATAATAATATTTTTTCACATTTTTATTCCTTTCTTTCTTCCTTCCTTTCTTTTTTGGAACAAGAATCCTGAATCTAATCTTTTTACTAGCCATAACCAATAATAATTTTAATCAATTTTCATAAACAATGACAATCATCCAGAACCCATTGAAAAACTGAAAATCACTCACTTCACCTCTTGGGAACATGGGTGCTATGTTTTTAAAATTACTTCCTGCTGTCTGCAGGTGACAATATCTTTAGGGGATTCTAAAAAGAAAGTTTTGTTAATTGTCAAGTTCTGAAATAAGTAGCTGTATCATTTGTTGACCGGTCTCAGCATGAGAAGGGTTGTCTCAGTCCTCACTAGAGTAGTCTGTGAAGCTGGTTTATCTCAGCTAGCCACCTCAAAATTGTCCTGAACCATTTGTAGTTCAAATCTGATATTTTGTTGGTGTTTTTCAGCCTAGTGACCTTGTTGTAGTCCATGTGAAATTATTATTGTGAAGTCCTATCTTTCTTTTGGACAGCTTAAGTTTGCATATAGGCATTGTCATGGATCACAGCAGAAAGATGATTAGAGACAAAAAACCCAACACAATGTACAGGAAGCTAAATGAAGCCTTTATTCTAAAATTAAAATGTACTCTATATTAACGTCAATATCATGAGAAAGTTTTATAATAATTTTATATATTTTAATATAAATACTTATTCAGCATCACATTTGTAATAATAAAATCATGTCTAATTTTCAGTTATTGTTCTGTTCCATATCAGATGGGTTTTCTGATATGATATAGAAACTTTGAATTTTTCTTTAACAACTATGCTTGGATTTAGAGGAGAGAGCCACAATCCAACTTCAAATTGTAGTTAAACTAAGACTTCAAATTTTCTTACAAATAAAGAAATATGGAGGTTAACAAATGATATTTACAACTTATACAATTGTAGTATGGAAGGATGAGCCATCATTTATTATTTTCATAAATTTTCTCTGGTTCAAATTGAGCCTTTATTAATTTTGATGGTGTCTATAGTTTTTCTTTACCAGTGGAAACAAAAGCAAAACCCCTTCCCCAATGTGGCACATATTTTGGCTTCCATTCTGGGATCAGAGTATCTTTAAAATAGACAGGCAAATTTAGCTCACTCATTTTTTCCAAAACTCAATGTCTTTCAGCAGCTGTTGCTCCGTTCTTATTAACACTGAGAAAATTCAAAGTTAATAAAGTGTTATCTATTCTATTTCTAGGTGTCTTTGTTTTTTGTTTCCATTTATTTTGTATGTCTGTTAGAGTTTAATTTGATCTATAACTGTTTGCCCAGTAGCATTTTGTGCTATACCTGTAATATGGTTTATGTTATAAAAAGCAAAATATTGTTTCATGTTAATGGAGACATATGCTGGAGCATTGTCAGTCTTAATTTGTATAGATAGTCCCATGATGGTCATAAGGTCTAGTAAATGTGTAATTACAAAATCAGCCTTTATTGAAATCAAAGCAGATGCCCACTGAAATTCTGAAAATGTATTTATTGTGTGATGTACATATTTTAAGCTTTTAAATACTGTAAAATAAAACACATCCATCTGCCAAATTTTATTTCTATATATACGTTTAGGATTACTTCCTGTTGGTAAAGGAGCTGGGTTAGAAGAAATGGGGGTGGCATCTTTTTTACAATTTCTTTGTCTTGTTGCCATATGATAGTGAAATCTTTTTTTATTCTCTTGCTAATGAGGTAGGTTTGAAGCTCTGAAGCCTCTAGCACATTTCTTATTAAAAATTTATCAATTTCATTATTACCTTCCACTAAAGGACATGGCAGACATGTGTGGGATCAAATGTTTATTATATAGAAGGGATGATTATTATTTCTTATGATTTCTTGCAACAGTAAATAATTAAGTTAATTCTGAGTAATGATTAAAAAAACATTTTAAATGTGTAAAACAGCTCTTTCTACATACTGAGATTTAGCGACTATGGTAAGATGTTTAAAAGAATCCATTAATACCATGATGATAGCATAAAATTCTGATTTTTTAATTAGGTTTATTAAAGAGGGAGAAAGGGAAGGAAAGAGAGGAGGGAGAGAAAAAGAGTAGGGAGCAGAGAGGAAGAGAAAAAGACAAAATTCTGGGTTTTGAACAGAATTATAATGGCTTTCAGCCACTTTACTTACATTTTCTAATTTGTAACATGACTTTTCTTATTTGTTTGCATCAGTATAAAACTTAGGGACTACAGAAATTGGAAACTCAGACACATGTCCTGAGTGAAATCAGAGGTGAGTGGATTTTAGCTCCCAGAAAACCCCTATGAAGGATCCCTCTCCAGGGCCAGGGTCATGCCCAAGTTTCTGATCTCAGACATTTACTAGCAGACAGACCTTAGGCTTTCACTGGAAGGGGCTTTTAACAATGAACGCTAACAGAAGGGAACTCCCATGGTCAGGTCCCATATCCAGGGAAATCTGCATCATCATAGAAAATAAAGCACCTTTGAAAGGGAGAACCATGTCCAGAGTAGAGTCGTAGATTGTGCAGACCCCTTGCTCAGAGCAGACAGGAGATTCACAAGCCCTCTAGCCAAAACTGACTAGGAACTGTGTAAATGTGAACCATTGAAACAATAGGCAGATGGCAGTGCAAGAATACAAATAGCGATATAAATAACAAAAAAGCAACAACAAAAGAAACTGGTGATCCTACAATATCAAGATGCAAACAGAGCATTGACGAGGAAACAGAAGGAAAAATAGCAAAAACACCTTTATAAATATTATAGAAGCCATAAAAATGTTATAAAATAGTATCTTAAAGAAATATAAGAAAATAGACACTAACAATAGAAAGTGATAAATAAATCCTTCAAAGAAAACTAAGAAAAGAAAAGCCAAAAAATAAAAAAAAAAAAAATATTCTAGGAACTAAAAAATGAAATAGAACCAATAAAAAATTGCACAAAATAAGGCAAAGGTGGAAAAAGAAAAGCTGAAGTAAAGAGCTCGAACTACAGATACAAGCATAACCAACAGAATCCAAGAGATGGAAGAAAGAATCTCTAGAGAGGAAGATTCAATAGTGGAAATAGATATATCTGTCAAAGAAAACACTAAAATCAAAAAAGGCATAACACAAAATGTTCGTGTAATTTGAGACACTATGAAAAGACTTAACCTGAGAATAATAGGAAGAGAAGGAGAAGAATATGATCTCAAAGGCACAGATAATATCTTCATTAAAATCATAGAAGAAAATTTTCCTAACCTAAAGAAGAAAATGCCTATAAAGATATAAGAAGCCTACAGAATAGCAAATATATTTGACCTCCAAAAAATCTACTTGCCCCATAAAAATCAGCCACCAAACATACAGAACCAAACATACAGAACAAAGAAAAAAATTTAAGAGCTGCAAAAGAAAAGGGCCAACTTACCTATAAAGGCAGACCCATCAGAATAACACTTAATATTCAATGGAAACAATAAAAGCATGAAGTTCCTGGTCAGAAGTTATACAGACACTAAAAGAGGATGGCTGCCAACATAGACTTTTATACCCAGCAAAATTATCAATCAACATAGGTGAAGTAAACAAGATATTTCATGACAAAATCAGACTGAAACAATACCTATCCACAAATCTGGCCATTCAGAAAGCATTAGAGGGAAAACTCAAACCTAAGGATCCCAGATACACACATGAGACCACAAACAATTGATAATCCAACAGAAGAAAAGCCCAGATAAAGGAAATACATACAAGCTACCACCAAAAATAAACAGAAACATCAATCAGTGGTCACTAATATAAATTAATATCAATGAACTCAATTCACCTATAAAAAGACACACACTAAAATGATGGATAAAAGACAGAAGACATCCTTCTGCTGGATACAAGAAACACACCTCAACCCCAAAGACAGACACAGGCTCAAAGTAAAAAAATGGGAAAAGATTTTTCAATATAATAGCCCTAAGAAAAAAGCTGGTATTACCATTCTAATATCAAACTAAAGTAGACTTCAAACTAAAATGAATTAGAAGACACCAGGGTAGAAATTAATAATTCATCTCAGAAAAAATAATCAAGATGAGATTTCAATTCTCAATATGTATGCCCCTAATATAAGCGCACCTATCTATGTAAAAGAAACAATACTAAATCTCAAATCCCACATCAATTCTTACTGTAATAGTCAGAGACTTTAATACCCCACTTTCATCCTTGGATAGACCAACCAGACTCAACAAAAAAATAAGGAGTCTAACAGAGGTTATGATTCAAATGAATTTAATAGATATTTTAATTTAATTAATAGATATAGATTTTAATAGAGAAGCTTCCACCTAAACACAAAGGAATATACATATTTCTCAGCACCACATGGAACTTTCTCTGAAATTGAACACATAATTGGTCATAAAACAATACATACAGAAAATGGAAATAATCTCTTGTATCATATCAGTACACCATTGCCTAAAGTTATAGTTTAACAACATCAAAAATCACAAAAAAAGCCTACCAGCTCATAGAAACTAAACATCACTCAAGTGACCCACCTTAGCACCAAGGAAGAAATTAAGAAAAAAGTCAAAGACTTCCAAGAATTTAACAAAAATGAATCTACAAAGTAACCAAACCTGTGGGACACAATGAAAGCAGTCTTATGAGAATAATCCGCAGCACTAGATGCCTATATGTAAAACCTAGAGAAATCCCACACTAGAGGACTAATAGCAGAGCTGAAAACCTTAGAACAATTAGAAGCAAAGTCACCTAGAAGGCATAAACAGAAGGAAATAATCAAACTTAGGGCTGAAATCAATACAATTGAAACAAAAGAACCATACAAAGAACTAATGAATCAAAAAAGTGGTTCTTTGAGAAAGTCATCAAGAGAGATAAACACTTATCCAAACTAACCAAACGTCAGAGAAATAATATCCAAACCAACAAAATCAGAGATGAAAAGGAAGCTATAACAACAGACACCCAGGAAGTCCAGAGAATTATCAGATCATATTTTGAAAATCTATACTCATCAAAATTCAAAAACCTATGAAAAGTGGACAGCTTTCTCAATAGGTACCACTTACCAAAATTAAATCAAGATCAGATTAAATACCTAAATAGATCTATGACCCTAAAGGAAATTGAAGCTGTCTTTAAGGCCTCCTAATTAAAAAAAAAAAAATGGTGCAGAATACTAACAGAATGAAGAATTAATACCACTACTCCTCTACCTGTTTCATATAGTAGAAACTGAAGGAATATTGCCAAACTTGTTTTATATGACCGCAATTACCCTAATACTGAAGCCACTCAAAGAAAAACCAATGAAAGAGAATTACAGACCAGTTTCCCTCATGACTATTGATGCAAATATTCTCAACAAAATTCTGGCAAACCATATACAACAACATATAAAAATTGTCATCCACCAGGATCAAGTAGGTTTCATCCCAAAAATACAGGGATGGTTCCACATATGAAAAACTGTAAATGTCATTCATCATATAAATAAACTGAAGGAAAAAGATCACATAATTATATACTTAGATGATAAGAAAGCCTTTGACAAAATCCAACACTTCTTTATGATAAAAGTCCTGGAGAGATCAGGAATAGATGGAAAATATTTAAATATTATAAAGAAGATTTACAAGAAGCTGACTGCCAATATTAAGCAAAATGGAAAGAAACTCAAAGCAATCCCACTAAATTCAGGAACTAGACAAGACTCCCTTATCTCTTGAATATAGTTCTCAAAGTTTTAGCTAAAGCATAAGAGAACACAAGGGCATTAAGTAGATACAAATTGGAAAAGAAGAAGTAAAATTATCTTTATTTGCAGATTATATGATTGTATACATAAGTGATCCACAAAATTCTACCAGGGATTTTCTACAGCTGATAAAACCTTCAGCAATGTAGAAGAATACAAGATTAACTCAAAGAAGTCAGTAGCCTTCCTATACATTAAAGATAAAAGGAGTGAAAAAGGAATAAGGAAAACATCACCCTTTATAATAGCTGGAAAAAAGCATTAAATAACTTGGAGTAAATCTAACCAAAGAAGTAACAAATCTATTTGACAAAAACTTTAAATCACTGAAGAAAGAAATTGAAGAGGATATCAGAAAATAGAAAAATCTCCCATGTTCCTGGATAGATAGGATCAACATAATAAAAATGTCAATTTTATCAAAAGCAATCTACAGATTCAATGTACTTCCCATCCAAATCACAATACAATACAATATTTTACATTACAAAATCACATTATAATATTTGACCCTGAAAGAACAATACTTCATTTTACTTGGAATAACTAGAAATCTAAAATTGCCAAAACAATTTTGCTCAACAAAAGAACCTCAGAAGGCATCATCATCCCTCACTTCAAGTTATACTATAGAGCTACAGTAAAAAAAAAAAAAAAAAAAAAAAAAAAAAAAAAAAAAAAAAAAAAAAAAAAAAAAAAAAAAAAAAAAAAAAAAAAAACAGCTTAGTACTGGCATAAAAACAGAGTTATGGAACAATGGAATCAAACTGAAGATCTCGACATACCTATGAACACCTGATCTTTGAGAAAGAGGCCCAAAATATTCAATGGAATAAAGATAGTATTTTAGCAAATGGTGTTGTCATAGCTGGATAGCAGTGTGTAGAAAAATGCAAATATATCTACACCTATCACCCTGTACAATACTCAAATCCAAGTGGATCAAAGATCTCAGCATAAACACATCCACACTGAACTTGACAGAAAATAAGCTGGGAAATACTCTCCAATGCATTGGCATAGGTCAATGTGCATCCTGTAATTTATTTTCCCTCTGTCAGCTGCAGACTGTTTAACTTCTTGTCACCACTTAAGGTTCTGAACAAATTATCCAGTTCATCATTTTTTATTTTAATAGTTGTATGTAAATTGAAAATATCTTCTAGCAATCTTTGGAAATCATTAAGTTTCCTTAATCTATTTCTACTGATTTGGAACTTTTGGAACTCTAATTTTTTTTCTTGACTTATTTTGTAACTCAAATAATTAATGGAATCTCCAGTTTGTATTTTTTTAGGGGCAGTTTGTAATCCACAAGTAGGTAATTTTTTTTTTCACTTCTTCTAATGTATTAATATTTGAATCAGCCAACAAGCTATCATCTATGTAATGTTAAATGATATATCGTGGGAATTTGTGGCATATCAATTCAAATGGCTTTTGTAAAAAATATTGCCACAGAGTGGGACTTCATTGATGTTTCTTTTCAGGGCTATAATTATTATAAGTGGGCACTCTAAAGGGAAATTTCTCTTTAGCTTGTTTTTGTAGAATTATCCTTTAAAAATCTTTTAAACCAATAACTATAATAAGCCATTTTTTAGTTAACAGAGAAGACAAAGAAATTCTAAGCTGTAGAGAACCTGTTGACTGGATCACCTTATTTATCACTCTTAGATCTATTACCATTCTCCATGATCCAGCTTTCTTTTTAGTAACAAATGCAGAAAAATTCCAAAGTCTGGTTCATTCTGCCATATGCTGAGCATTTATCTGCTCCTATACCAGGTGTTCTAAGGCCTGTACTTTCCCTTTTTTTTAAGGCCATTGATGAACACATATAATCTTATCTGTTAAGCATTTTAAAGGTAGTGCTGTGGGTTTCTTTAAAAGATCGGTAGCTGTTATGCCTTGTTTCTGTACAAACTGAATGTTTTGTAATAATACCTTCTAATGTTTTTCTGGAAATGTGTTAGTTTTTACTTTATTTCTGAATTTGAAGAATGTTAATCTGAGTATTCCATTGTTGTATAAGTCTCATCCACATACTTTAATAGCAATGTTTGATGGATATCTGTGGTAATACATATTAAACAAAACCTGAAATATTAAAGAGAGAATCACTAAAGTCAATAATCTAGGACCACTTGCACAGAAGTAGAATTGCCCAGAGTAGGTCAGGACATGCTACATCAATCATTAATCAAGAAAATACCCTTACAGACTTGTCTGTGAGCCAATATGATGACGGAATTTTCTTCACTAAAGTTAACACTTACTGGCTTATCCTGACTGCTGTCAAGGTAACAAAAAAACTAACAAAGACCACACATATAACATCTTTAAAAAATAAGCAAATATTGCAAGCTAATTTGGATACAAAGGTGTTCTCAGTTTTAACAGGAAAAACTGTGTTAACAATCTCTGCAAAGTTGAAGTGTATCCTTGAGTTGAGTGGTCCCATTATTACAAGAAGCACATGCAGATAAAGGGAACCAGAAATGATACCAAAGTGTTCAAATGTTCTCCTGTTTGATCTATGTCAAAATCTTCTGATGGGGAAGGGAAAACATGATCAGAGGCCCTACCTGCATCTCTCAAGAGGGATATCCAAACATCTTTTAAGCCATCCTGTGGCTTCAGTCTCATTGTTATAGTTTCCTTTTTCTGCAACGTGTATTCCTTTTCCTTTGTCAAACTTGCCACAACTGTTGTTCACATCTGTTAAAATACCCTGTTTCTCATTTTGATCCATCAGTTGAATAAACATACGTGTTCTTCTTCGTCTTTTCAGGATCCTACCTACTTTACTGTTTTCAATTTCTACCTCTTTGTTGAAATTAAAGATCCTTGCCTTAAGCAATGGATGTAAGATGTCATTTGTGAACAAAATCTTTACAACTGCCTCTGGGAAATGTGATTTGGAACTTAAAAAGAGAGCCCCATGCTAAGAGAGAACCCTGAACAAAGAGTGCTTCCTTCTAGGGTGCTGTTCCCTGCTGTTTATTGCAGCATCACGTACACCACAGATGAAGTTTTTAACATGTGGGATATCAAGATTGGGATTAAGGACATGTGCTCATTTACCGACCTGGACTAAATCACTCATTTCCCGTTGCTTATATTGCTATAACAAGGCCAAAATGTTTGTCTGGGCTTTAATCAGACATTTAATCCCTCAGTTTATTGGCTCTATTGTTTTTGTGTTTATGTTGTTTTAGAGCATCATAAGTGAATGTGGCAGAGAAAAATTTATTTCTTACAGCTTCTGTGAAACTCAAATGAGAGAGCAGGGTGTGGAGATCACATGATTCCCTTCCAAAGACATGGTACTAGTGGCTCAGCTGCTTTCTACCAGGCTCTGCCTTCTTGGGTTGTTTGTAAAAAAAAAAAGTATTTTTATTTTTTTATGGATGACTATGTACATTTATGTGGGGGAGGGAGCCCAGGAAGGCCAGAAGTTAGTATCAGATTCCTTGGAACTGGGGATACAGTGGTTGTTAGCTGCCTTATATGAGTGCCAAGAACCAAATTAAAGTCTTGTGGAAGAGGAAAAGCACTTAGGCTCTGAGTCAGGTCTCCAGCCCAGGTGATGTGAAAGTCAATCACTCTCAGATCTGGAGACCTTTGATTTTTTTGGTCTACTGCTTTGCTTTAGGGCCTTATTCTGATTTTATTCAGAATAAAAATATGATAGAAATATCTCTCCACCATTTTTGTGCTTTTTAAGCATTTATTTATCGTTAATCTTTTAGTTAGACAAATTTCAAATCCCCATGTTAAGGTGTATGCTGTTCTGGTTTTGGTTACCTTTGCACATACCCTTCCTTGCTTAGTTTCAGATTCTTTGTCAGCCATCTCAAACTCTCAAGGCCACCAGTAATGCTCTGCCTCAGTAGAAGCCATTCCTCTTTTTGTCTCTATGGATATGTTAAGTCTGGGAATCTCTTTTAAAGGAACCCTAATAAATGCTGCTTCCTTGTTTATCTTACTCCCAGTAGATAATGGTGTTACTTCATCTATGTCATGGTAATTTTTTCTGTTGCCAAAGTGTTTTGTGGATACTGCTCCTTGTATTTGTCTGTCTGTTAGTCAATGAACACTGGTCTGTCTCTATTTTCGGAGCAATTCTACTACTGAAACTCATGCACGTGTTTGGAAATGTCACCTGATTAAAATTTGTTTTACTTTGTATCTTTTCATGACATTCATTATTTTAACAAGTGGAACTGTCAGAAGTGAGGTGTGCCATGTTGTCCTATAAAACTCAGCAGCAACTTTCAGAACTCAGTTTCTCTTCTTCTACCTGTAAGTGGTGGGGCACAGTGAAGAAACCAGAGAAATGGCTACTCCACAGGGCCATGCTTTTGTTGGTTGTAAATATGAGAGAAGAGACAAAGTCATCTGGAAGAATACAAAACAGAAAAACAAAAACAAAACCTAAAAAACCCAAGTAAACAATAGTACTATCCAAGGCCAGGGCTGGTTCCCCTGCAGTAGTTGAGGGGTGGCTGAGAAATCAGGAGAAAATGCAGAGAGGAGACTAGCAAGAGAAACAGAAAAGCAGGGCAGGGGAGTATCCAGTGCATGGGGGGATCTTTCCAGTTTTGAAATCCATAATAGCCCAGAAATTAGCATAGTAAAAAGGGTAAGATAGTTCAAGGGGCTTCCAAGTGGAGGATCTGAAATGCAAAACATGTACATGTACCAGAAGAGACTGTAAGTTAGCTTTGGCCTTTAATTGGTAACCACAGGTACATGCCAAGAGCCCTTTCTATTAGCTCAATGCCACCATTGAACTTTGATCTATCAGCCAGAAATCCTTCTAGAATCCAGCTTGAGCTGAGCCTAGACTTTCATTTTGACAGTCAGTAGGATTGCCCTTTTTAGGAATTGTAGGGCACGGTTTGCCTTTGCACAGCTTGCTGGCGCCGCTTATGCTAATTAGGCATTGAGTAGTGACCAATCCGATGTGCCTATGGCATTGAGAAAGGACCTATCCGATGCGGTCCTCAAATATGTTAATGAGCCATTATTTTGGGCCAATCACCAGCCATATGCTAATGAGGCTACTTTGAACCAATCACCAGCTGTATGTTAATGAGGCATTGTGTTGCGCACCAATCACGCGCCAGGCTCCCCTATATAAGCAGGCTGAATTTCAGGCTCGGGGTCTTCTTTCCACCATTTCACAACTGAGCTGTAACTCCAATAAAGTGTGATCCGAGAAGAATCGTGCATTGTGGTGACTCGTCGTTCTGCAGGACAAAGGCGGCTCGCCGCAGAGTGGTGCCGAAACCCGGGAATCTTCGCGCCTTCACAGAGAAGACCGATTCAGAACTCGACACATGGAGTGGACCCACACCCGGAGAGGATCGTCGGTGAGTAGTCCAGATATGCGCGTCCTCCTAGGAGGTCTGGAGCCTGAAATCTTCGCTGCAGTATTTTTCATCGTAGTTGTCCTTATTTTTCTCGCCTGCGTGTGGCTGCGATGCCATCAACCAGGCAAAGAGTGCCTTCCCTGGCCGTGCGATAAATCAGACGTGTGTCCGATCTAGTAAGTCGCTCATAAGATCAGAGCGCAGGATGGGGAACAAATTGTCTGCCAATCACACGACTGAGTTCCACGAGCCTATTCAGGCCATATTAAGTAGTCGAGGGCTAAAGCTTTCCCGCAGAGCCATAAATAGGCTGCTGGAAAACATCGAAAGCAGCGCTCCGTGGTTTGGGGTATCAGGCAGTTTGACAGTTTCATCCTGGGAAAAACTAGGCAGGGATTTAGAAAAACGTAACACCGAGGGAACACTTTCCCGAGGCACCCTTCCACTATGGCGTGTGATTTATTATTGCCTAAAGGATGGGAAATATGAGGACATTATTCAGCGAGGACGTAAGGCACTCAGTATATGCCAGGATAGCGCATCAGAAAATGAGAATGCAGGGACTACTAAGGATAGGCCTAAGAAAAAGAATAAAGAAAAGAAAAATTCAGCACCGATGTCAGGACTATATCCAGTCCTAGATGAGTTTAAAGGTTTAGAGATATCTCAAGATGAGTTAGAACCTGAGGAGGAGGAAGATTTAGAGGAGGTGGCTGTAGCTGTGGAGCGAGAGTGTCGTGATCCTCCACCGCTCAGTCGATCACCGCCTTTCAATCCTGCAAAGACTGGAGCTACTGCTCCCCCTCCTTTGGAGAACAAGTTAGGATGTACATTCATCTCCCAAGAGGCGTGGTCTAGGGTAACCACCGCCTTCCCAGTGTTTGAGGATCCAGGCGCCCGTGGTCGATATTATGATGTAATCGACCATAAGATTATTAAAGATCTCGCAGAGGCAGCAAAAATGGATGGTGTGGCTGCTAACTATACCCTCATGCTGCTGCAGCGCCTTATGCGTAATGCTTTAACACCCACTGATTGGCAAGATATTGCCAGAGCCTGTTTAACTATAGGGCAATATTTAGATTGGAAGTCAATTGTGACTGATTTGGCACATAGTCAGGCCAGAGAGAACGCTGCCAATGGGCAGCCAGTGTGGAATGTAGATATGCTGTTAGGGCAAGGACAGTGGATAAATAATCAGACAGCATATCCTGTGGAAGTTTATATTCAAATAAACACCATCAATATGAAGGCTTGGCGAGCCCTTCCTAATAAGGGGGAGGTCGCAGGGAACTTAACAAAAATAATTCAGGGTAGCACAGAGCCATTTTCAGACTTTGTAGCTAGAATGATGGATGGAGCGGGAAGAATTTTTGGTGATGTGGAGACAGCACTGCCGCTAGTAAAGCAATTAGTTTATGAGCAGTGTACAAAAGAGTGTCGTAGGGCTATCACCCCACACAAAGGAAAGGACTTAGAATATTGGTTAAAAACGTGCCGAGAAATCGGAGGACCTTTGTCCAATGCAGGACTTGCTGCTGCTGTGGTGGCTGGTTTTCACAGTAATAAAGGTTTTAACAGCAGTAGGGTGTGTTTTCAGTGCAGCAAACCTGGACATATTAAAAGACAGTACCGAGAGGCTGCCCCTATGACAAGGACAAAAACACCTCAAGGAGTGAGGAATCCAGGGACATGTCCAAGATGTAAAAGGGGTAAACACTGGGCAAACGAATGTAGGTCTGTTAAGGACATTAATGGGCAACCCATTCAACCTGCTGCCCACGTAGCTAGTCCAAAAAATGGGGTAGTGGGCCCCTGGACTCAGGGCCCGAAAATATTTGGGGCCCACGAGGAAGGGAATCTCCAACCACCCAGGCCCCGCGACGAGCCACGTCAGGCTTCGCAGGGCTGGACCTCCGTGCCACATCCAGAATGGTACTAACAACAGGCATGGGAATACAACCTTTAGATACAGACATGCAAGGGCCACTCCCAGAAGGGACGGTTGGGCTAGTATTAGGCCGTGCCTCTTCCGCCTTACGAGGACTCATTGTGATGCCTGGAGTTATTGATCCAGATTATACTGGAGTCATCAAAGTAATGTGTCAATCCCCTCGAGGGATAATTACAATAACTCCTGGTGATCGCATTGCACAATTATTAATTTTGCCTTCTTTCCATGACAATTATCCTGCATGTTCAAAAGAATGGGGATCCAAGGGCTTTGGATCCACCAGAGCAGATTTGGGCTTTTTGTCACTATCTCTTAATGACCGCCCTATGCTAGATCTTATAATAGAAGGGAGAAAATTTCAAGGGTTGGTAGATACAGGAGCAGACAGAAGTATAATTACAATTAGAGATTGGCCACGGTCATGGCCACTTCAAACATCTTCGCAGACCTTGCAAGGTTTAGGTTATGCAGATGCTCCTTGAATTAGCTCTAAGGAATTGACATGGGAAACAGAGGACCTAAAGGGGAAGTTTCAGCCTTTTGTAGTTGAAGGACTACCAATCAATCTATGGGGCAGGGATATTCAGAGTCAAATGAATCTTAAGCTTACTAATGATTATTCTGACACAGCAAAAAATATCATGATTAGATCAGGGTTTGTTCCAAGCAAAGGGTTAGGACGTAATTTACAAGGCATTACAACACCAATAGAGGCTCAAGGAAATGTCAATCGGCAAGGCTTGGGTTTTTCATAGGGGTCACTGAGCCTATGATTCCTATCACATGGATGACTACTACACCTGTATGGGTACCTCAGTGGCCTTTGTCAAAAGAAAAATTAGAAGCAGCTTCTATGTTGGTTAAGGAACAGTTACAGTTAGGGCACTTAGAGACCTCGCAGTCTCCTTGGAATACTCCCATATTTGTTATTAGAAAGAAATCAGGAAAATGGCATTTACTTCACGATCTGCGTGCTATAAATCAACAAATGCAAGTCATGGGACCCATTCAGAGGGGTCTACCAGCATTAACAGCTATTCCAAAGAATTGGTCTGTTGTAGCAGTAGATATTAAAGATTGCTTCTTTTCCATTCCCCTAAATAGTCAGGATAAGGAAAGATTTGCTTTTACTTTACCTTCTATTAATCATGAACAGCCCGATAAGCGATATCAGTGGGTTGTTCTTCCTCAAGGTATGGCCAATAGTCCTACCATGTGTCAGCTTTATGTAGATAGAGCTTTACAGCCAGTAAGAGATAAATTTCCTCGTGTTAGAATTGTACATTATATGGATGATATTTTGCTTGCAGCCCCCTCTATGGAATTGCTAGAATTAGCATTAAGTTTGTTAACCAAAGAATTAAAAAATAAAGGTTTATTTATTGCTCCAGAAAAGATACAGAAGGGAGGAGCTATTGAATTTTTAGGAGCTATTATTCAGAATGCACATGTTAGACCACAAAAGGTAGAAATTAGGACCAATTGTTTAAGTACTTTAAATGATTTTCAAAAATTGCTTGGGGATATAAATTGGATTCGACCATATTTGAAATTAACTCGCTTTGAGCTTAAACCCTTATTTGATATTTTGGAGGGAAATCCAGATCTTAATTCCCCACGTCAGCTAACCCCAGAAGCTCAGATAGCACTTCAAAAGGTAGAGCAAGCAATTACTAAGGCACAGTTGGTGCGCTGTGATGAATCCAAGTCCATTTGGATATGTATCCTTCCCACTTTAGGCTTTCCAACTGGTGTTCTTTGGCAGGAAGGACCTCTACTGTGGATTCATACAAAATCTACAGGGATGAGAACCTTGTCTCACTATCCATATATGACAGCTGAGGTTGCGTTATTAGGCATTAAGGAATCTATTGCATCTTTTGCCAAGACACCTGACAGACTTATAGTTCCTTATACAAAAGAACAAGTAGAGATATTAGCTGCCACTACTTCAGAATGGGCTATATTGGTTTGTGTCTTTTCGGGTACAATTGATAATCATTTGCCTAAGAGTGAACTTTTAAGATTCGTAGTTCAACAGCCTGTGGTGTTTCCTCGAATCACGAGGGAGCAACCATTGAACAATGCCTTAACCATCTACACAGATGGGTCTAAGACTGGGAAAGGAGCCTACATGGTGCAAGGAGGCTCACCTGTAACTGTTGAGTGCCGTCCAAATGCTCCCCAAATAGTAGAATGTCAAGTAGTTTTAGAGGTTTTTAAATGTTTTCCTGAGTCTTTTAATTTGGTGTCAGATTCATCATATGTGGTGAATGCTGTTAAAAATTTAGAAATTGTTTCCTATATCAAACCCTCTAGTATGGAAGCCTCACTTTTAGCAGGAATAAGAGGTGAGATTTTGCATCGATCCAATCCCTTTTATATTACTCATATCCGAGCACATTCTTTGTTGCCTGGTTCTATGGCAAAAGCCAATGAACAAGTTGATCTGGCAACGCGTGCTTTTGTGGCATTGGATGCTGAAACACAAACGCGAGAGTTTCATAGCTTATACCATGTTTCATCCGCAGTTTTAAGAACTAAATTTAAAATTTCTAGGGAAATAGCAAGGAATATTGTGAAAAGCTGTTCTGCTTGTGTGCAATTCTTGCCTGCTCAGAAAATAGGAGTTAATCCCAGAGGCATTTTTCCACTTGAAATTTGGCAGATGGATGTTACCCATGTTCCATCCTTTGGAAAGCTTCAGTATGTGCATGTCTCCATTGATACATGTTCTGGAGTAATGCACGCTACACCTCTTTCTGGAGAAAGAGTTCACAATGTCATTACCCACTGCCTAGAAGCTTGGGCAGCTTGGGGAAAGCCCGATACATTGAAAACCGACAACGGGCCAGCTTATACATCTAAGAGTTTTGCTTCATTTTGTCATAAAATGCAAGTGAAACATATCACAGGCCTGCCCTATAATCTGCAAGGGCAAGGAATAATAGAGCGAGCAAATCGTATGCTCAAGAATTTCCTACAAAAACAAAACAAAAAGGGGGAGTAGCAGAGAACTGCACCCCCAAACAAAGGCTCTCTCTTGCCTTATTCACTATAAATTTTTTAAATTTAAATGGTAAAAATGAAACTGTCGCCGAACATCATATGATGTCAGAACCCAACAATCAAGGCAAAGTTATGTGGAAGGATGTACTTTCTAATCAATGGCGAGGCCCGGATCGAGTTATTGTTTGATCCAGGGGATCTTTATGTGTTTCTCCACAGAATCAGGAGCCAGTTTGGGTGCCATCAAGATTGACAAGATGCATTGAAGACGACTCTAAGGATGAAGCTGATATGGATACTCCTGACCATCTTCCCCCTGATTCAGGCAGAGAAGATGGTACTCTGGGGGATTAGTCGGACCTGGCCATTACCTATGCCAGTCCATGCTCAGTCCAAAGTTCTTCCTACGATATTTTCTACCTCGTGTGAACTAGATGTCCCTTGTGCCCAGCCTCTTTCCACCAATTGGGTGAAATATAATGCTAGTAATATTAATTTGAATCAGTCATTTTGCTTTAGTTTTAAAGAGGCTGATGACTGTATTTTTCTAGCTAGAAAAAACTTGACTCATTGGGTAAACCCCCTAAAGGACAATCAAGTTCCCGTGCAAATATCAACTGAGGCTTTGGAACAGATAGCTACTGGTTCCGCCTCTGGCACAGGATCAGGAGTTAACGGAAATCATGAGGTGAAGGTTACTACCACAATCCTGATTCATGAAGGGATAGTTCCATTACATAACCATAATAAGAATAGACAAAATACAACAAGACCTATAGTTGCTCCTTATTGTCAACCATTGATAAGTAGTTTTCCTACCTTCACTTCCTGTCAAGATAGAACTTGGGGAAGTAGACAGCTTAGTCCAGGATTTGAATTCTCTCCTGGCTTGAGACCCTATATGGGAAGTGTTGAGAAATTGGAAAACATGCAATTTGGTTTGCTGAAGGATGGCCATTCTTTTCCTGGGTATTGATTAATGAGGGAGGGGCTAGTGCAGATGTTTCTGCTCTTGCGAACATGCAAGGATCCTTGGGTAAGGTTTATAATGTGACGGGTGTGGTGAAGTCAGGTCATAGAGCAAGGATGAAATTAAAATTAACATCTTATAACAACGAGGTTAGCAATTACACAGGGTCAGCAGCTCTGGTGTGTTTGAAACCACCTTTTATGTTTCTCCTAACTAACTCTAGTAAAGACTGCACCATTTCAAGCAGTTGTTGGTTAGCAGAATGTTGGAATGGATCAGTAGTGACTACAGCAGTAGTTGTTATAATGCCTACTTTTGTCCCTATGCCTGTGGAAACAGATCCAGAGTAGTTTCCTATGATGAGTCTGTTACGCCATAAGAGAGACTTTGGCATTGCAGCCGCTATTGTGACTGCCATTGCCATTTCAGCAGCTGCAGCAGTTACTGCAGGTGTAGCCATGGCCAGTCAAGTCAAATCTGCTCAGGAAATTAATGATGTTGTGGCTCAAACTTCACAAATTTTCGAGGAGCAAGTACAGTTTAATTCTCACTTGTTGAGTGGTATCCTTGCCACCAACGAAAGAGTAAATTTACTAGAAGAGGCTATTGAAGATGTATATGGCCTAATACAAGTGGGCTGTGTACAGAAGTTAGGGCATGTTTGTGTTACACCTCTTGTAGTTTCAGATGCCCTGAATGAAAGCCGAAGAATCG